>PVJI01026092.1:0-19466 GCA_004026765.1 Micronycteris hirsuta
TGTTGGACTTCTTAAAGTTGTCCTAGAGGCTGTTTATACTATCCTCAATTATTTTTATTCTTTTTCCTTCTTGTTGTTCTGTGTGGTTGTTGTTTGGTTCTTTATGTTCCAAATCATTGATTTGATTCTTGGCTTCATCCATTCTACTGTTGTTCCCTGTAAATTATTTTTTATTTCAATTATTGTATCCTTTGTTTCTGACTGGATCTTTCCCTCTTAATGGATTTTTTTATGTGTACAACACACTATTATCTATAGGCATGACGTTGCACAGCAGATCTCTAGAACCTATTAATCTTTTTTTAGTCAAAATGGTTTACTCAAATTTGTTAAAATCAGAACTGAAATGGCATGTATAAAAGAATACAGTGGATCTTTCACTATAGTCAGGTGTATCATTGCTTCCAATTGATCAGGACATGCAAACTACACAGAGCAGGTATATGGACTCAAAACTGTCTCAACTGGAAGCACTCTACATTTTAACATACCTATTAATCTGGCATGACAGAAATTATATACCTCTTGATTAACAAATTCCCTTTTCCCCCAGCCCTTGGCAACCACCATTCTATTCTTATAGAAATTTGACTACTTTGGATAGAAATTTTATCAAATTATATAGGTAAACATGTGAAGTTTATTGTGCATCAATTATACCTCAATATTCATGGAACTATACATACCTTGAAGAATAATAATTGCAGTTAACATTTATTATTTACTATGTGCCAGACACTGTAGTAAGCATTTTAATGCATTAATCTATCTCATTTTCAAAGCAACCTATGATGGAGGTATTCTTAACCTTATTTTATTAATGAGGAAACTAAGGCAAAGTTATGAGGCCACAAAGTCTTATAAAAGGTGGAGTAAACCATATGTTTGCTTCCTTTCACTATAATAGCTGAACTGTGTTCAGTGCTTTCCGAGGCAGACCCTGGGTTAATCATTTGACATGCATGATCTCATTTAGTCCTCATATCGACACCATGAAATAGGTAACATTTTGCAGATGAGAAAGCAGGCACAGTGGAATTAAATAACATGTTCCAAATTATATAGCAAGTAGAGATTTGAGGAGAAGCAGAGGTTTGAACCTAAGATCTTCATCCATCAGGTGGCTTGCAGTGGAAAATATGTTGAGAACTACTTCTTTGTTTAGAAGTTGCGCCTGTTGTGTATGCTGATGGATCTGATTTGCCTGATGCCAAACACAGACATTTATTGTGTGGATCCCTCACTGCCTTGGCCCACTTTCCTGATTAGATACTCAGACACCGACTACAGCTTGCATTGCAGTGGACCCTGCTAAGACTTTCTATCTGACTGACCACTTCCTTGCCCTTCTCCACCACTCCAAGCCACACTGTACAGATGAGTTGGTTCCTCCAGATTTTTGACCTTAAATACTTGGGTCTCTACCAGCCCGAGTTTCCTCCTCTTACAGACTTTGTGTTACTGATAACCACGAAGTCCCTTAGCAGAGTAGATTCAAATTAAGATAAAGGCTAGTTCACAAACCATCTTATTCAAGTTTAAATATATCTCCTTTCTTATAGATTCATGGATTTATGTTGGTATTAGAAATTCCATGCACATTTGAGGGCTGTGAATGTGGAATAAGCCATGCTTCCTGCTGAAATCTCAAGGGCCTGGGTTACAGGAACTCTCTTGTTTCCTTCAAGCACCCACTCAGATAATTTTGAAACATAAGTATATCCACTCCCCTAACCCTATCCTCCCTTGGGACTGCTTGTTCTTCTCTCTGGAAATACAGAATTGAGTGGCAGGTACCTCAGAGTTTCCCTAAAACCATTGCAAGCAATCAATTCACCTCTTCTGCCCATCTGCCACTCTGCTTTGCTCTGACAGCTCCTGCTGGTTTGGATTTGATCCAGTTTATACCACTTACCCTTGACTCTGTTCTTGCCTTGCATTAAACATTTGGTCTCACATTGTACTCCGTTTATTGTTACTTTTTAAACATGCAGTTCAGCACTTTTAAAATATCTGAGTAGAAGAGTTGTTATTGGGAGGGCAGTTGCTGTGTTACAATTCAATGTACTATTTCTTTAGTACCTCCCCCCTTCATTCCGTTCCATATCTCTCGCTGATACCTTTTTTTTCTCTTTCCTCCATCCTATGCCACTCTTGCTCAGGACTTGTTTTCTTATATCTCAGTGGTTCTCAAACTTTAGCATGCATCAGCATCACCTGGAGGGCTTGTTGAAACACAGATGGCTGGGACTCGCCATAGAGTTTCTGATCCAGCAGGCCTGGGTTAGTTCCTCAGAACTTTTAGGTCTAACAAGTTTCCAGGTGATGCTGATGCTGTTGGTCTGGGGACTATACCTTCAGAACCACTGACCTTGCTCAACACTGTTCACACTGAACACCTGCCTGTGTCTCTGGCTTGTCCTCTACTGGGGCTAGCCCCTTTCTTGTGGATTGCCTTGATGTAAAGCTGGCAGGTGTGGCTGAGAATCCTCTGAGGCCCAGGCCAGAGGCAAGTCTTTAAATTAGAGCCAATGACTGTGAGTTACCCTAAAGGTAGAAATTTAATGTGCTCTCTAGAGGTAAGAACTCAGAATAAAGATGTTGGATTTATGTTCTAAAGCTCTTGAAATATCTTTCTAAAGTGTAGTTCACTGTCCAACTTAAACTAGTTCAGCTGGTTAGAAGTAACAGAGAGGAAGAATGACTTTAGAAAATGCAATGCAATCTACTCCTGAATAGCTGAAATAAGTGTGGTCTCTCATATTCTTATCCCCCCCCATACACAGACACAAACACACACAGAGCCACACTTAAAATGCTGTTCCCTTTACCTCAAATGCTTTTTCCTCTAATTTCAAACTTTTGGGATCCTACTTATACTTAAAGGCCCAACTTTTCCCTGAAACCTTCCCTACTCTCTTCCTCTTATATGTTTCTGTAACATTCTTTTGCAGTTACATATGTATTTGCCAGCTGCCTTGACAACATGGTAAGCCTCTTGATTGAGATCATGGTAGATTTTTAAATTTCATTACTGAGTGACAGGGAGGGTAGTGATACCACGATACTAGAACGTAGATTGGGAATCCAGGAAAAAACCTTTTTTTTATCTTCCCCCTATGACATTTTCTTATTGCTTTTTAGAGAGGAAAGGAGAGAGAAACATCAATCTGACAGAGAAACATTGATTGGTTGCTTCTTGTACATACCTCAACCGGGGAGCTAACCTGCAACCCAGGCGTATGCCCTGATCGGGGATTGAACCGGTAACCTTTTGGTTTATGGGATGATGCACCAACCAACTGAGCCACACTGGCCAGGGCGTGAAATATTTTTGATATTGGATGCTAAGAAAACAATTCAGACAGGTAGGATGGGATACAGGAGAGTGCAGTAACCCACAAGTCATACATTAAGTTGAAAGGGATGGTAGCCAGCAGAAAAGTTAGAAAGATTGAGATCTTTAGTGTCCTTAAAGACAGAAATTAGGGAACTGATGAAAAGATTTCTTTTTGGAAACATTACACACTTAGAAGACTATATAGAAGACATTAAACATTAGGTTTATTTTAATGTCTATCTTAGAAGACATTAAAATAAACCTGATGTTGCTCACAACTCCACTTTTGCGTACGCTTTCAGAGATAGTTTAGCAGCCCAAAACTAGAGTTCATAGTCACAGAGTACTCACTCTTGACATACACCTGTAACTGTCAGCTTATATCCCTCTTCCCCCTTCTCTCCCTTACTTAGCTTCATTCATTATCCTCCCTTTCCTGTAGTAGTTTGAACCTCTCATTCCCTGTTCCATGGGAGTCTCTGCTGGTGTTGGCCTGTGACCAGACATAGGGTAAAGGGGCTACATAGGGAAGAGGATAGGTCCAAAGAGTCAAGTTGAAGCTGAGAGCCAGGGGGAGCAGTACTCAGAATGTATGAGAAAGGAGACTGACTGCCATAATTTCATTTGATGCTGGAAGCCTGCTCTGAGTGCTAGAGGTTTATAATATGAAAATTATAGTAAGTAAAGTTTTTCTCAGATATATGCTTATATATTAAAGAACATACACAAAGCACATAAATAGATACATGTGGAGATACATGAGGGATGGGTGAAACTTGAAAATGTTATTCTCAGTGAAAGTAGCCAGTCACAAACAACATATATTATATGATTCTATTTATGTGATGCCCAGAATAGGCAAATCAACAGAGACAGAAAGTAGATTAGTGGTTGCCTAGGGCTGGGGAAGGGGTGATGGCTGAGGAAGGGATTATTTTTGTTGTGAGGAAAATATTCTAATATTGATTGTGGTGATGGTTGTACAAACCTGTGAATATACTGGAAACTGAAGAACTGTACCCTTTAAAAGATGAATTGTATCATATGTGAATTACATCTCAATAAAGCCATTAGAATTTATGTGGGAGAAAATATAAAACAAAAATAAACATATTTCTAAGACTTGCCTAACTGTGGATGCCCACTTATGAAAACCTATTTTTATCATTTACAGATGTCAAGCTCGTGTTCCTTAGTTTTTATGTAATTAATTAAATTGTGCAAAGGTCAGAAAATAAACACAAACCACAAAATAAAAGAGATAAAATATTTTAATTGCATAACTGCTTCCACTTTTGAACTATATTCATCTTTGAGACTGTTTATATTGATTACAAAAAGCCTTGAACTTCATAAATAAATAGCATCCCTATGAACACTGTTGTATGTTTCTTTGATTCACATACTTTAACAAGCAAATTAAAAGTTTTTCTCTCACTTTTATTACTACACTTATGTCTTAGTTACATATAGATTGGATAATTATATATCATAATCTGTTAAATCACTCTTGAAAATCACTTTGGGACTTTGGTTAATGTAGAACAGGGAAAACCGTTCTTTGGTAGAAGCATATTTTCCAGATAAAATTTAAAGGGTTGGTTTTCAGCATACTGTATAAAACTATAGGTGGCATGAATTTGGGAATTCTCAAAGTCTCTATCACTCTCAGCACTTTTTTCAATAGGAGAAATGAGCACTGTTGTCTCTTGGGCTAATTTTTATAGGGCTGCTTTAGCTGCTTAGCATCCTGCTTCCCAAACCCTGTAATTATCATAACTGAACACAATAACCTTTACTTCCAGGTAAGTGACTATTATTTTTCCAGGTGTTTCCTCATTGTACACTTTTCCTCCACTGGGACAAATCCTGTTCCTAGTCAGAGAGGGTTTGAATATTTCAGCAGCTCAGTGGCTTAGTTAGCATTATGTGGATATTGCTTCTGGTTGTATTCTGATCTCACAGACTCGTTGAAGTAACTGAGTGTCTTGAGTACCATTTTTATTTGCCTGTGTCTGCTTCACTTCATGGACTTCGTGGGGCAGGCCCTATTCCTTTAAGCCTGGTGTCCTGCCTTGCCCAGAGTTTTTAAGGGATTGCTAATTGGTTTCTTAATCCCAATCCCCATGTCTAGATCCCTGCTATGTACTGCTTGCTTCAATCTCTGCATATTGTTCACCACAAGACTGCCTGGATTCTATTCTATGCCTGCTTCTTGGGACATCCATTGCTGCACTTCAGAGTCTAGCTGCCTGCCCGCCCACTGCTTACTCAATCCCTTCGATTTCACTTTCCTGTCCAGACTTGTCCTGTTGGTGACTACAGAACCCTTCTTAGGTTTCTAGCCCTGCCCTAATTAATCTCTTTAACTCTGGATATCAGGCTCCTTGGTCTGTTTTTGCCTGCCAATAACAAGCACCTGTTGAGATAATATCTCCCAGGTTACCAGTAGGTTTTTATTTCCCTGGGCCAATGTTTTTATAATTAGTTTTCTTTTAGTAATTCTATTTTCTCCCCTTTGTTTCTTGTATGTAATCTGTGGAGAGAAAGTTGTTTTTTTTTTTTTTAATGGTTTGGATTCATTTCTTTCTCTTCATTTCCAATCTAGTTCCACTCTACTTCCAATCCTCATGACCTTATCTGGTAGGACTCTAGTTTTAGCTACAGTTCAGCAGTGGTGTCTCCAAGGGGCACCTCAGAGATTGAGAAAAAAACAAAGTGGACATAAGCAGTGATACAGTCTCTACTCTCATGCTAACTTCAAACAGGTCAGCTTGATTGGCATTTGTTGTATATATTGGGGTTCTGTGAAGAGTTTTATTTAGAAAGAAATAACCTTTACTAAAGGAAGAGTAAGTTTGGAAATTAGCATTCAAGTTATTCTGCATAGACCTATTACTCTGCTAAATCAGCTCCTTCAAATAACTTCTTTTTTTTATAACATTCCTGCTAAATATCCTTAGACGTTACTACATCTTACATCCACATCTGTTTACGTAGTGGGGAAACACTATGAGGATAACTATGTTTCCTACTATTATTCAACATCTATGTTCTCACCATTCTAGTCAAGCCCCACTGGCCCCTCCACATTATTCCTCAGTATTTTTTCCAGGCCATTCCACATGCAGGCTTCTCCTCACTTCCTTTCTTTGCTTTGCCTATTCAAGTCTGATTTCTGCTTCATAGCTTGGCAGCTCAAGTTTTACCTCCTCATTGAAAACTTCAAGCCCAACTAAGTTTTACCCCTTTACCATGTTATGCTGAATGTAGAGTCAGTACCCCTGAGTTAGGCAGCTAATTTCCTCTTACTGTTCCCCACATTTGTTTTCTTGTTTTCTCAGCTAGATTTTTTACCTGTTGATGGCAGAGATTTTATATTTTACAGTCTATCCCACTACAAGTGTTTATGTGTCACAAGCAGCACATTAGCAACTGGTAAATATAAGAATGGTGTACAAATAAGGTGGAAGTCCAGCTGGTTGGTTCATGGATGACTTTTCTTAACAGTTTTAGTTTTGCAGTGATCAGGAGTGAGTTTTCTCACAATTAAGGAGATGTATTAACACTATATGAAGACTTTAAGGAGAAGAGAAGAATTCTGCATAAAGAGTCTGCCTCTTTAGTGTGATTTGTTTAGTGGCTTCAAAAACTCTAAATTTTCCACAACATTAGACTAAATGATTGTAGTAGCCCAGGAGGGTCTAATAGGGTCGTGGATAGGGTCTGGCACTGCAGGTGTGGTGACCAGGCCTGGTTTCCGGCCTTGACAGCTCCTCGGGCCTTGACTGCTTCTCAACCCTGGGAAGAGTATGTGCTTGATAATCAGTGTTCCGCTGCAAGGTCAGTCTATGAGAACAAGACATCCTGGGGCCTAAAGCCAGATCACGCAAGAAGAAGGACTTGTTCTCATGGGAGTAACAAATGACTTAGCCTTTGTATTCAGCTAGTTGCTATCTATCACTAACGTGTATAAAAAGACTTGTAGCTTTGAATAAAATTGCCTTATGCCAGCAGAGCATTTGGTCCTCTCCGTTTATTTCAGTCCCTCACCCTATCCCACGACCACCCTTGCTGCAGCAGGCTGCGGCATCTGATAAAGCTATGAATATTGATAATGAAGCTGTAGAGACTTTTCACTACATGTTTTTAAAAAGTTGGGTCCTTCTCAATTAGATTGTTAATTGTGGAGAGCAGGACCAATAAAATAGTGTTGGTCTAGTCAAGAGAGGATAAAGTATACCAAAAAAATGGAGTCACTCATGTCAATCAAGATGGCTGACAGTCAGCCATGTCACTTTGGTTCAAGGAGGAAACTTCCTAGGTCATGCTAGACATATCTGGCAAGGAGATGCACCTAAGATAGATATGCACATGTGGTCAAAAGAGCAGTGTCTGCAGAGTAGGACCACCTATAGATAGGATCCTGGGGAAATTCCCCATTTACCATCAAGGGTGCCAAGACACTTAAAAAGAGACCCATAAGGGTGGAATACATCAAGGGTATAACTGAGGCAGGCTCCAGACCACTACTGACATAGCTGAGCTCTCCATACCAAGATGTTGCTCCACACCACACTGATCTCCCTCAGCATTGGCAGCTGGAGGCTCTGCCCTGCTAGACTTAGGACTTTGTCTGCTCCGCTGCCCACGTGGCTCTAGAGATTCTTCCTTTCAAGGGAACTGATGGCTCCCTTGCCCACTGTACTGTCTCCCAGACCTGCAGACTGAGACTCTGGGACTCGGGTTTGTTACTCCCCATTGATTGCTGCGTGTGTGTTATATTTCTCTTAGAATGTTAGAGTGTGGGTAGGATATTAATGTATGTTGATGTCCTACTTTAAGTGAAACTGCATTCAACAAAAACTGAGCGAAGAGCATAGTTACCTTGCATGACTCTTGTCTATTCCTCAGTGCCAGGTTGCTTGGTAGGCAGCTAGCTGAGCAGTTGCCCAGTAGACTTATATAGGAAAGACTACATTGTGAAACATACACTTGTGACATTTGATGAAAATGACATCTATTAAAAGTGACTGCCCTTGAGGACCCACCTTGGGAAAGAAGAAGCATGAGGACTACCAAGCATTGATGACTGTGATGCTGGTTAAAAACGCCAGCAGATATTTAATCTCACGAGTGTTTTCATCAGGATACTTACTGTTTTCATTAGTGCTTTGATTATAAAGTTGCATTGGATTTAAGTGATCTTCCCCAACCATATTTCCCCCAAGAGCTCTGTTATTTTTGGTGTGCAATTTTGCAGAACAAGAGATATTTCAGGAAGACATATATGGCAGTGCAGCAGAATGTCTGGTACTTTGTTATCTGCCAGACATATGGTTTGGTTTTGGCCATATAGTTCATGCTTAATAAATACTTGTTTATTCTTAGGCAACCTTTAATTCATAAATATTTTTCCATGACCCTGCCTGCTGGGATATCCGCTGCTGCACTTCAGAGTTTAGCTGTCTGCCTGCTTATTGCCTACTCAACCCCTTCTGTTTCACCTTCCTGTCCAGATTTGTCTTGGTGACTGCACATACCTACTTAGCTTTCTAGTCCTGCCTAATCATATTTATCTAATCCATATTTTCTTTAATTTCTCTATTAATGACCCAGATTGTTTACATAAGAACATGCAACAGAAGGGAGACACTGAAAGCCAGAGGAAGACTATAAGGATCATCAGAAACCTCCGGGGTAATGATGGGTGGGTCTAAAGACAATGTCAAGAAAACTAGGGCTAGCAACCTTTTATCTTGCTTTTCTTCTGGGGCTGTATAGCAGTCTTTTATCTTCCTTTTCCCCCTGGGCTACCTTTTTAGCATTGACTGTATGCTAAACTCAAGAGAGGCCAGAGGGAAAGACCAAAAGGTCAGTGCCTCTAATGCACATGTTTGATATGCAAACTGGTGGTGGTAACTTCCTCCTTTCTTCAGCATCCGAGAAAAGCTGTTTCTCCATCCACCAGCTTACTTGTGTGTCCCAGAAAGGTAAAAATAAAGAAATGCAGGTGCAGTCAGATCAGCCCAGGGACTGCACTAGGTGAGATGCCTGGTTCATAATCAGTGGACAAAGTGTCCTTGAGGGAGAGCAGTGGCTCCTTTGTGTGTTAACTTCCAAGAGAGGCCAGTGACCCTGATGCCTGAAGGAAGGGTATTTGTAATTACTGTTTACATTACTGGAGCAAAATGCTGAAAAACAAACATCAAGAATTAACACGGAGCTGAGATAACCATTAAAGTCAAATGTAAGCCATATCAGGAACAGAGTTTTTCCGCTCTTTGCAGTAAAGATTATGTGTCTTTTACATGTACCTCTAACTTGATTTTAAATGTAGCCTCACCTGGCCTGAGGATAGTGAAACCCAATCTTACCTTCAAAATAATGTCAATTCATTTTTAAGTCTATTTAGACCCTCCAAACAAAAGTATTTGTACTATCAATATAATGTCTTCCCTCCTTTTAAAATCATACCAATGAGATCTACAAGTAGGGATTTCATGATCTGGAAGCTGCTTGTGTTCTGCTTCTTCTCTTGCTAACAGCAGCCCCCGTCCCATGTCCCCAATTTTTTAACCATAAGGTCTCTGCGCATGCTATCATTATTTATTTTGCCTGGAATGTTCTCTACTCACCTTTGCTCTGTAATTGCTCAATACATGTTTTCTGAATATCCTTCCCAATACCCAGAAAGTTCCTTAAGAGCAAAATACATCTGTCTTGTTCACCAATGTGCCCACAAAACATAGCACAGTATCTAACACTCAGGCTGTCAAGAAATACTTACTGATTTTACACCTTTAAGACTCAGTTCTTTAGGAAGGTGTTCCGGAGCCTCTGACATCCCAGTGTGTAGCTCCTTCATGTGCTCATGGGCTTCCTGTTCATGTATGTTGTATTTAAGTATGACGTATGTGAGGTTCTAAAATGACAGAAGTGAGGTCACTTCATGTTTCTAACCCACCACACTCAGTAAATCACCTGGTATACACTAAGGAGCTCAATAAAAGTCTACTGAGTAGATAACTGAGCAAAATTTGAGCTTGGAAAACCCTCAGCAATGGCCTACACACCTACATCTCTCAAAAGGAAATTATGTGAAAGCATTGGACAAACAGGTCACATCTTTCTGCAGTAACCATTTTTCATGCAACTTTTCCGGGGGGGCAACACTTAAGTAATTTAAATCATGTGTGTGCACGTAGGTGTGTAGTAAGTTGAATTCAAAATATACATCAGAAATTAAGTCAAAGAAAAACTTGAACAAAAAAATTTACCTTAGGGTTCCTTTTCCACCCTCTCTGGAAGCATGTATTCCTGCTTTTCTGCTGTCTCTGGGTAGTTTACCTCCTGCATGATTACTAAGACAGTTAATGACACAGATGGTATTAAAACTGTTTGGGTATCTTCTCACCCCTTTGTCCAAGTTAATTGCCTCACCATTCCTATAGCGTGGTCAAACTTATTCTAACACACTCAGTAAATATGTTTATAAACAAATTAGATTCAACAGCTGAATTTATATTGAAGGGGAGAAGGGCAAAAGGAGCTATAGCCTGAAGATATTGGGTTGGTCAAAAAGTCCATTACATTTGTTCTGTAAAAGACACATTTTTCATTTTTATCAATAACTTTATTGATTTGGATATTTTGACAATGTCAGCTACCTCCCACTATTGGCTTCTAGTGGGTTGAGGCCAGGGATGCTGCTAAACATCTTCCAATGCGTAAGGCAGCCCCACAGCAAATAATTATTTGGCCAAAATGTCAATAGTGCCAAGAAACTTGGAAAACCACTTTTGAAACATTTGATCAGCCACAGCACCTTCTCCATGCACTGCACAAATCTTTTTTTTTTTTTGCGTTTCAGTTGTGTTTTTACCTTTCTTGAAATAATAAAGCATAATATGCTGAAAATATGTATTTTCTTCCATCTTCAATATTAATATGGCTGCACAAAAATTCACCAATTTTGATAAGCTTTTTTAAAAATATACACTGATATGACAGCTGTCACAATACAATCTAAAAAAATTGTTTTGAGTGAAGTTAAAGACAATTAAAAACTACTAGAGTCATCATAGGGAAAAAATTTAATGGACTTTTTTTGCCAACCCAATATCTGAGTAACGGGCATATGGACCTGCTTAGAGATTTGGTAATTTGAATTTACATTTCATGTACCTTCCCTAGCATATATGCTCTTATTCTGATGGTAGTTCACTCACACCTTGCCTTATCCCTTGAATGATATCCATGCAAACATTATTTTTAAAGGGCTCTGTTTAAAAAGATGGAAGAAATATTGCATAGGCCTCTTCCTGACACCTGAAGGTTTAAAGGCTCACAATACCTGCTTTGCCCTCCTGCTGCTGCAGAAAAACACCTAGCATTGTCTACTGGTTTATGTTTTAAACAAAGTTTTGACACACATGATCCTTTTCACTCCCCACAACAACCTAAAGCAGACAACTGTACTTGAACAACAATAAATTAAAAAAAAAAGAATAAGTTGTTCGGAACACTGAGAATAGCACTCATTTTCTAACTCTCTAGTGCTGTGGTTAAAAAGCCTTTTACCCCCCTCAGGGATTAAGTGGTGGGTGCCTGCTGCTTCTACTACCGAACAGCATGGGAATAAAGGAAGACTATTTCTTCTGCCGCATGGCAATAGAAATCACCCACACTTTCCACTTTGACCCAAACAATCTGTCTAGGCAATTAATCAGCGTTCCCTGAGGTGGTTTTCCTACGGATGCCAGTCTCTTTGCCAATCAACCTCTCCCACACAGCGTAGCAGGACCACACCCCTAGCCAGGCCTCTTCCAGAGAAGGTGCTTGGCCTACGCTAGTGAAAGGGGATACTCGGATAGACACTCCAGTGAAACTCATACGTGAATCCTTCCGGGCCTCAGTTTCCCCATCTCTAAAATGGGCTACACCTCCTCTCTCTGGACTAGTTCCCTCCCATTTCACGCATGGCCCCTTGGAAGTGAAATCAGTGCTTAACCACAGCTTAAACTCTGCTCAAACTCCGCTGGTCGGGCTCTGGTCGCTGGGCCGGGCATGCTCAGTAGCTGAGGCCGGCTCAGCACAAGAGTAGGAAGCAGTTCTACGCGCCAGGCGGCTGACTGCGGGCACTTTGATGAATCACGTGTGTTGAGGCCCTCTTAAAGAGATAGGCACCCAGTTTCTCCACCCTAAACGCCGCCCCGAGGGCGGTGGCAGTAGTGGTAATTGCAGCTGCTCAGGGGCAGGGCTTGCCCTAGCGCCCGGTAGTGGCAACGGTGTTTGGCGTCTGGGGTGCCTGGAAGCCAGGTCCCGGCGGCCTGAAACCGGCAGCTCCCCAGGCAGACACACTCTCTCCCAGGAAGTAGTGCTCCCGAGTCAGCGCGCGGCAGCGAGACCGCCTCGAGGGGCTTCCTTAGTGGAGGAGAGGTGGGGTTACAGGGCACAGGTGACAGGGCCGGAGAAAGATGGAGCAGCCCGGCGCGGCAGCGTCGGGAGCGGGAGGCAGCAGCGAGGAACCCTGTGGGGGCCGGAGCACCAAGCGGAGCACGGGGAACCGGGCCGCTAACGAAGAGGAAACGAAAAACAAACCCAAATTGGTGAGTGCTCCCGCAGCCCTCGCCGGCCTTGGGGATAGCGAGAGCCCCGGGATCCTCCTGCTGTTGAACACGGGGGCACCCGGGGCCCCCTCCCAAGAGTGACCGCGACCTCGCTGTGCAACCCGGAGAGCCGCTAAAGGAGCGGCCACGCCGAGGCGCGGAGACGGCGTGGGGGCGGAAGAGCACCCCCTTCTCCACTTAATCCCTTTCTTACTCTTGTCAGCGCTTTGAAGGCAGTGTGGGAAAGAGAAAGGCCCCACCCCAACTTGGGGAGACCCCAAGTACTGGGCAGGGTCTGTTGTTTGTCTAACTTGTGGGTGCGAAGCTTCTTTGCGCGATTCCATTCCCCTCCTGACCCCTGTCAGTTGCTGGCTTTTGGTTCTTTAACGCTTTTAGGATCTGGGCACGGAAAGCGCCCTTCCTTGCATCCAAATACTTGGGAGCCCACCCACAGACTTACAAAAAAAATCCTGTGAACAACAAAAAAAAAAGCACAAAACGTAGGCCCCCATTCTTTTTACTTTACCAGAAAATCTAAGGAAGAAGCGCCTACGTGACCCCCCCCGCCCCGCCTCTCCATGTGTTCTCCCCGAAAACATTTCTTTGTAAGAGTAGAGGGAGCATGGGAGTTGGAGGCTGGGTGAGATACCACCAACTGTCCCGTGTGAATAGACAGAGGAAGACAGCACTTCTACTTAGTTGGTTAAGAACTCTCAAAAGCACTAGGCTGACTCCACAAGTCTCACCGTACTGAGAGTGTGTGAACCAGTGGTAGCAGTTCATTTCCTGCCACTGACTTCATGTGCAGAGGAATGAAATCTATGGGGCCCACTCTTAGATTGGGAAATACTGGAGTTTCCTCTACTCATCAGTTAAAAGGGTTCCTCTTTTTTGCTAAACTTTTTAATAGGGTGGCATGCGGGGAAACCGTTTGCCTGCGCAAATTGAGCAAATACTCCTGTATGAACGTTGTTAGCCTAGCTCTGAAGCACAAGTCAGATGTTGCCCATCTAGTTTTCAGTTTTAACCAGAAACTTGTTCATACTTAGCAAGGACAGAGTGACATAACTAGAGCCAATTCTTATGGCCATTTGGTATCTACCTGTTTTACTTCCTTCTCGCCTATTTGCCTTGCACATTGGAAAACAGTGGTCAATGCATTATAGTATCAGGAAATATACAACCTTCCATTATGTGGGAAGGGACCTGGTTGGGTAGAATAAAGTGACGAATTTAAAGTCTCATCAATTCCACCCTAACTTGAGGCAAATTGAGAATTTACTTACTTGATGTATCCTATTACCCCAGTAATTACAAATGAAGAAACTGAGTCACAAGGTCTTTGTGACTTGTTTAAGCTGGGTTTAATGGGTGCTTCCACCATCGTGAAGGTGAGAAGAGTTTTGTGAATGTATCACCAAAGTTTAATGTATTTAAGAATTCTGATGTTGTGATTCTGAAATTTATCAGTTTGTGGTAAAACAGTGGTCATATCACCTTTTATTTTTGACCCAGCACAAAACTCTGGTTTAAACAGTGATTACAAGTTTAAGCAAACATGAAAGTGAATTGAGAGTTTCCACAAATAGTTTGGTACAACCAGCAAGAATCTTTTACTTTTAGGAAGTATGCCAGAGAAAACACTTATCTCTGTCTGTTAGTAAATAACACCTTGATTATGTTCTTCTCTTTCCTTTGGCCATTTGTTCTGTTTCATCTTTTATGTTTTACTTGCTTTGACAAGGTAACTAGATAGCTATGAGGTGGTATCACTTTCAATTCCTAGCTGACACTGTTTTGGTATTGAATATGGCTTGATGTAGTAGAACAAGTATTTGAATCCAAGAGTTTAATATCAGTGGAAACTTCTGTCTTTTTTGCTCAAATATAACTTTTGAGCCTTACCTGATTTTACAAGCGGAGGTGTTAGACTTAATAAATACAAATTTAGGAGGATATTTCAGCACTTTTTAAGGCAACCAAGTTGACCAAACAACAAGACTTGGTAAACTACTACATTTTATAAATGCCTTACTCCTTATTTTCAGTTGTCTTACTGAAATGCTCAACATTTTCTTCTAAGGCACAGATGGCAAACACAAGGCCCACGGGCTGAATCCGGCCCTCCACCTTGTTTTATCCGGCCCAGCACCTTGTTTCTACCCTGCTGCAGTGCCGAGCTCCTTGCCCCTAGTTAAGGAGTAGTCACATTTATACAGTCCTAAAATCACATTTGGCCCTTTGATGGCAACCACGAGGCTGATGTGGCCCCCAGTGAAAATGAATTTGACACCCCTGTTCTAAAGCCTTTTAGAGAACAGTTCGCTTGGGATTCTTAACTTAAAATATTGCTAGTAAGATAAAGCTTTGCCTAGACTAAATTTTATTACTTTGGGTATTATGTTACAGTCAGCGTAATAGTCCTTAATTATGTGATATGTGTGTGTGCATGCACGTGTGGGATTATACAAGCCATATGGTAACAGAAATTATTTGTGTAGGTGATTGTGGGGGATAGCAGTTCTTTAATTCCTGAAATTGTATGAAAAATTTTGAGTGTATGTAGGTACCTGCAATTTTTTTGGACTCCATAGCTTTCATTGGTTTCTCAAAGGCATGTTTCACCTATAGAAGAACAAGAACTATTGGGTTACGAAAGAGAGAGGGAGAGTACAGGAAAGGCCAGTTGATTCCACTTGAAGTTACTGGGGAGAGGAGGTCAGTGATGGAGGGAGTATCAAAATAGCACAGACCACAGGAGTGATTGATATTCAAGATAATTCACCTGGGGGTAAAAAGAAGTTAATTACACAATGTCAATATAGTATTAGCCAAGGTGAAAGTTTCCACTACCTAGAAGAATGAACTTAATAGCTATCACATAGTAGATTCATAAGGCTTGCAATTCAGTTGTTTTCATTTAGTTACTCATTGTTCTGGAAAACTGGAGGATGAAGGCATGGTTTCTTTTTCTATAGAAACTGTCCTTTCATTTATGTCCCCTAGCTTTTGATGGCTATTAGTGAGAATTTTTTCAGAGAGACATTTCAGGACTTTAATGACTTCTGTTTAAGATTAATTCAGTCAAAATGTAACAAAATTTACTTCAATCTTCTTGATCCATGCCTCCTCATAATGACCTTTTATTTTGATTCTCTTTAACAAAGGCAACCTTGTTTGGGACTCCTCATCACATTGCCCAGATTGTAGCATCTCATCAAACAGCATGATTCTTAGATTAATTAGTAATTTGATGTCAACCATGGAATGTATTTTCTTAAGTAGTACAGAGAGCTCTAGCAGTGTTATGATGGAACCTCTCATGTTTAAGGCAGTGACTCAACCACTAAGAGAGGGTTGTGTTAAAGTAGAAGTAACACCTTTCACACACACACAGTGATGTAGAATGGCTTAACATTCTCTGGTGTTTTTGTCTTTTGAGTTTGTGTTTCTGTATAATTCCTGAAGCCTTTAATTAGTAACTCGAAGTAACAAGTTATCTTTGTGGTAATTATATCTATGTGGTTATTCCCGAGAATTTCGTTATTTTTTAATTGGATAAATCATGTTTCATTTTAATTGATAAACAACGAGTTTTATGATTTCATTTATGAAACACTTAGTGAGCATCTCCTATGTACTCTAGACATTATTCTGAGGGTTGGTGATATTGGGTTGGCCAAAGAGTCTGTTACGTGTTTTTCCTACAATGGCTTTGATAGTGCTTACTTGTCTTTAACTTCATTCGAAACAATTTTATTAGATTGTATTGTGACAGCTGTCATATCAGCATGTGTTTAAAAAAAACTTATCAAAATTGGTGAATTTTTGTGCAGCCATATTAATATTGAAAATGGAAGAAAATACATATTTTCAGCATACTATGCTTTATTATTTCAAGAAAGGTAAAAACACAACTGAAACACATACGAAAAAGATTTGTGCAGTGTATGCAGAAGGTGCTGTGGCTGGTCAAACATTTCAAAAGTGGTTTTCCAAGTTTCTTGGTACTATTGACATTTTAGCTAAATAATTCCTTGTTCTGGGGCTGTCTTATGCATTGAAAGATGTTTAGCAGCACCCCTGGCCTCTACCCACTAGAAGCCAATAGTGGCAGGTAGCTGACATTGTCAAAATATCCAAATCAATAAAGTTATTGGTGAAAGTAAAAAATGTGTCTTCTATTTTACAGAAAAAACGTACCGGGCTTTTTGACCAACCCAATACCATAATATGGTTGGTTATATGTTTATTGATTCCTTATTCTCTCCCCAATTCCATTTATCTATTTGGAGGATTATACATTCTTTTCTTTTACTAATAATTATTTCCATTGAGTAAATGTAAGATGTGAGTTTAACATTTTTGTCCCTGTACTTTTTATTTTATTTTTTTTTAAAGATCCAGGCTACCCTTTTCTTTGAATTTGAAGCATTTAACATTTTTGTGAAAAAAAACTTTCATTAGATATTTGTGACATTTGTGTTGTCAGGCAGCCTGCTGCTGTTGTACAAATAAGGAACCTGATGTGTTAAGAGGTCTCATCTAGAGATAAGTTTAAAAGCTAGCACTTTTATTGTCAAGGTTAGCTATAATGCTGTGTCATTATGCTTCAGGGATTCTGAAAGTGAAAAATAATTCAATCTTTTTTTTTTGTACCTTTTTGGAACAATTGCGATTGTCATCTACCTAGCTTTCACTCCAAGTACCAAGAGCTCTGGCAGTAGCAACATGTCATTGGCGTAAAATCATGCTATTTTTCCACCTGATCTCTAAAAACACTGTAAATAACAGGATGCTCTGAAAATAGTACACACATAATATATGCCAATTTACATGAATCAGCACATTTACCTAAATATTACTGGATATCACTAGCACCATAGTGATTGTTATTGAAGTCTCAACTTTCTCCTATTCCTTTATTCAGTTTGCCATGCAGAAGAGACCAGTTCCTTCTGTTAGATTTTGGCTGTTTTAATACTTTATTTTGTCTCAAGCCTGAAGAAACTAAGATGATGGCCAGGTGATTTGAAAAATGATTTATATACTTGCTGTTCAAGTGAACATCTTGAAGAAGACACCCATGTGGAACATTGTTTGAAAATGATGCATGCAGCCCTGGCCGAGTGGCTCAGCTGGTTAGAGCATTGACCTGATATGCCAAGGTTGTGGATTCAGTCCCTGGTCAGGGCACATATAAGAATCAACCAATGAATGCATAAATATGTGGAATAGCAAGTCAGTGTTTCTCTCCCAAATCAATAAATATAAATTAAAAAAAAATTAAAAATGATGCATACAAAGGAAGGTTTGGATATTTTCACATAGCTATTTATTGTTAATTTAAGTAATAGAAAGAAATTGACTTATACTAATTTAAAACTTATTTACTTGATCAGACCACATCTGTTTCAGTCTAAATGATTTACTCTGGCTCTAGCTTGAATAGACACTCAACTGAATCCTGATTCCTGCTTATGTAAGTAGCCTGGGGAAAAGGGTATTGGTGCCTTTCTCATGATAGAATGTACAAAGCAAAATTCTTACTAATCGCCATTTATACAGACTTTGGCTTAATGAAGGTATTCCTGTATTGCTTTAGGAGGGGAAGCTACATTGCTACCAAATACAGACTAGCAAATTGGCTGCCAAATATTTCTTCCAGAGCTCTAACATTTGTGGTGCCTACTTCAAGTGAGAAACTTCTAGATGGCTATTTAGGTAGCCTAAGTAGGAATCCAATACTTCATTAGGAAAAAATCATTCCCCAAAGACTATTGAGTCAATTACCTGGCAATTCTGGTACTCACCCAAGGGAGAAAAGAAATCGGCACAAGAGATTGAATAATTCTTGTTCTGTGATAGACATACATGTTCTGGTTGAGATCTCAAAATTATAAGGAATTTTTATCTGCCCTTAAGTTTTTAGTCTCTGTCATCCACCTAAAAGTAAAAGAAGTAAAATGAAGTTTCCACTTTCTTTGCGATAAGGGCTAATTAAGACTTTTTAATAAAACATATGAAAATTTCAAACATACGATAAAGTCGAGAGGAGAATAATTAATATCCAGTACCTACATACAGTGGGGCAAAGGTAGGTTCACATGTGCTCACAACTGTAGACCTACTTTTGCCCCATCCTGTACAGTATTTATCTCAATTTTCAACATTTGCTTCATCCGTCTTTTATTTTTTCTTGCTAAGCATTTTAATGCAAATCCCAGGTGTCATGTCATTTTACTCCTAGGTACTTAGTGCACATCTCTAAATTCTACTTTTTTTTTTCCTTTGGGCAACGCAGAATTTTAATGGACACTAATAACCATCCAAACCTGTCTGAGATACATATAGAATTTTTACATTTTACTTTTTTTAACTATATTTTGTTGATTATGCTGTTACAGTTGCCCCACTTCCCCCCTTCTTTCCCCCCTCCCCCTTACCCCCCTTTCCCCTCCCTTTAGTTTTGTCTATAGGTCCTACACATAAGTCCTTCTGCTCCTGTACTTCCT
>PVJI01026093.1:0-19581 GCA_004026765.1 Micronycteris hirsuta
GCTACTAAAAACTAAGACCAAAAATAAAACAAGTAAAGATTAAGAGTATTCTATCTTAATGAAATATATTTTATGTTTCTGAAGAACATTTCAGTGAGCATCAACTATTTGCAAAGTATACTATAAAAACTATTTAATAACATTGTATCTATTGTCTTAGTTTAAAGCAGTGGTTCCAGTGAAGAAACCGTAAGGTGGATTAGTGAGGGGGACTGGGAAGGAGCAGACCCAGGGGCTGAGAAGGGGAAGAAGAAAGCCATTGGAAGCTGCTCCGTCACAGGGCAGGAGCGCCCGGTCTCCCAGCAGAATGTTCACAGGCCCACAGCCAGGTCCTGAGTCTGTTTTACCTCAAAACTACTTGAAAATAGGTGGTACTTTGGACTAAGGAGAGTTCTCAACTTTTCCAAAAATCAGTAAGTATTAGGTTTAGTTTTCCCATTTAAGTACCACTAGTGTGTTCCCAATCTGTACTCAATTTGTAACATTTTCAAAAGTAAGTTTTAAGGAGGGGCCACTATTGGAATCCAAGTTTTGTCAGCTGCCAAGTAACCATTTTATGCCTGGCAGCTGTGGATGGGGAACAACGCAACTAATGTAGCTGTCAGGAAGCCAAGTATTTTTTTTATGACCTCAATAGTGAATCATGAATATTGGCTAATTTCTGACCGCCATGTGCAAAAGGGTATCCTCTTACTTTCTGTAAAGCCAGCAATAGTTGAAGAGGGGAACATAGTACTCTGAGTTTAATAAGTCTAAGACAATAAATATAAAATCTAATGATTGTAACAAATGGAAATCCTAAAAGCAATTCTATCCATCATCCCCAAACAGGTAGTTCACTTTGCCTTCTATTTCCCTTTATCTTTTGCTAAAAGGCTCAGAAAACTATAAGATTTCTATTCTCGAAAATAGTTTTAAAACAAATAAACCAAGTTGATTAAAAATCATTAGTCCGTTTAAAATCTTTTACAAACAAGTGAGCACAGCAGTAGCTAATCTCAGATGAAAAGAGGGAAGCTTTGGGAGCCACCGCAACTCACGGCAGGCGAGTGACAGCGAAAGACCACGCAATGTCTGAGCCGCCCCAACACCACGTGGGCCCCGACCCCACCAAACAGGCTTGGGGGTGGGGGATGTGAGACCATCGCTGCGGGAGCACAAAGGATGGTTAAAATAATTGCCAAAGTCTCAAAAAGCTGAAAACAATGTAACTACATTCAGCCATTATTAATTCAACAGACATTTATTAAGCTGTGAATCACTGAATAAGGTCCAGGCATTCCAGAATAGAATAAGACAAGTTCCCCATTTTCGCAATCTAGTGTGAGATAGATATTTAAACAGAAATGGGGGAAAAGCATTAATAAGGAACAAACTTCTAGGAGATGTAGGGAAGGCTTCGCACATGAAGTAACACTGTCAGGTAGCAAAAGCCAAGAAGTGCATAGCAGGCAAATAGGTGGGCAAGGGTAGAGGCACAGAGCATAAAGGGCCTGGCTTTGGGGGAAGGAGTGAAATCCAGTGTGACCGGGGTCTAGAGTCTGTGGCAGTGCTACACGGAAAATGTAGGTTAGTGTCAGGTTATGAAGGTAGAGAGTGAACACCTACAGAGGTCTTTCAGCAGAATGATGGCATGTGCCTGTTTGTTTCAGGGGAAAGATGCCTCAGGTAGATATGTGCAAGACAGACTGCAGTGGGAAGAAGCCGGTGGCATAAAGATCAAGTGTGGTAAGCCATTGCAATAGACCAGTCAAAAGAAGATAGAGGCCGAAACAAGACATTGGCCATGAAAATAAACAGCCGGGGTAAATGCAAGAGACATGTCTAAGGTAGAAGTAACAGGGCCTGATGAGCTATGGGATGTGATGGAGGAGAAAGGAGAAGAACCATGCAAAGCTTCAAGCATCTCACTGGCATATTTCAAGTTCTAACTACTAAGTACTTAACAGATTTGCAGAGAGAAAGAAATGGAAGTATAGCTTGAACTTTTTAATGAAAGGGGAAGTTCTGAAAATGGTAACCTACACTACATTAGAGATAAGGGCAGAGGCTGGTAAAGATACTTGGAAGGTTGAAATACAAGTCTGAGCTCAGGTGAGAGATCAATATTAAAGGCCAATATTTGGGAGTTGTTCACACATATGCCGTAAAATAGGAGGAATTAAGAGGACTCAAGGAGAGTGCACAGAAGTAAATTCAGACGAAGACCAAAAACGCAGGCCCTGGAAACACTACCACTGAATGGACTAAAAGAAGTATAGCCATCAAAGGAGATTAGAAAGACACAAAAATTTATTTATTCCAAATCGTCCAACTATTCCAACTATTCCATTATTATTGATCACCTATTATGGACCAATCATTGTGCCAAAGAATAGGGAGATAAATATTAATGTGATAGAATTTCTGCACAAAGGTTGTTGTCTAATGGGGTTTATAGACAAGTAGAGTCACTTGAGAATCTGTCGCATAAGTATTAGAACAGAGAAACTCACCAGGTGTGACGAGAGCTCAGGATGGCACCTATTTAAAAGGGAACCAAGAAAAGTTTATCAATGAAAACAGGAGAGAAAAGATACTCAGGAAATAGAGTGTATTGGCAAGTGTAATCTCACACAGACATTATTAGAGGTTGAATCTTGATATTTAGAGTCTGTATCAAGTTACTCTTTCCAGTAAAAGGTGCTAACTCTTAACCCTCAAAGTGCTTTCAATGGTCCCTGACATGTTTTATCTGAGAGTATCACACTGCAATTGGGGCGTGTCTAAGAGTCCAAGAAAAAGAAAACAATTATTAGGTAGTTTCTACACCCAAATTAACCATATTGAGACTGTAAAGAGATCCTTCAACAGACAGTTATTAAAAAATGCTTTGAAATTCCATAGAAATTATGTATTTTCCCCCCAAAATGGACAAGAGTGCTGGAGGAGACAAAAGTGACCATTATGATTTTTTAAACTGCCTGAAGGACATTCCATTTGATGGGCCCCTGGGCATTTCCTGAGTGCCCAGCCAGACAGGCAGCGTGGCTGGCACTCCCATGCATAGGGAAACTTGTGCTTTGTCCCAGCTCTGCCACTTGCACACTGGATTCTAATTTTTTCCTTTTTAAAAATGGGTGATTTGAATAGAATGCCCTAGCATGCTGTGGCTCAATAAGTCTAACTTATATAAAAAAGGGATACAGTCCCTAAGGAATAAGTAACTAATAAACAAAAATGTACAGCGTGACCAAGTCCTTATGCATAAGATGTTGTTGTCTGTGAATTGTTTAATAACAATTCTACCTAATAATAACTAGAGACCCTGAAACAACTAAAGAACCTGGGCAAAAATTAAAGTTTATGTGGAGATTGGAGGAGAACATGCAGATCACTTATCAGCGTGAACATCTATTTTGTGTGTATGTAAAAACAATGAATATGCATTGAATTCTTACCACCTGCCAGACACTATGCTAAGTATTTCAGATGCACTATGTTACTAATCTTCATAAGAACTCAATCGAGTCAAAATTAATATATTTCTCATTTTTCAGATTAGGAAACTGAGAGAGACTCAGAGAGGTTAAATAACTTCTTCAAGGTTACAAAGAAAATCACTGACAGGAATGGGTTCAAACACAAATTAAATGAATCTACAGCCCATGCCCCTCACCATTGCACAATACTAAATCCAGAAGTTAACTACAAACAGAAATAAAAGGAAAGGACTGAGTCCAGAATTGTGCCAACAGATAGAAAATTATGTGAAGTTAATCAGAGAAAGCCTCACAAAGAAGATGAATCTGAAGTTGTGATTTGAAATTAGATTATCAAGAGGTGCCGCCACAGTATTATTCTAAATGATCTAAATGTGTTTCACTTTCATGATTTAAAAAAAAAAGCTAAATTGAATATATGTTTTTAAGTCAACAGCTATCATCTAATCACCACATTAAATTGCACTTCGTAGGTCACAGGCAGCGCTGAGTTTCCACACAATTTATTCTTCAATTACAGAGTTACACAAAGCATATAGAAAGGGTAGATTGATGAGTGTCAAACCTCAGGTTCTGAATGGAAAAGTTATTCATGAGACTACCAGACAATTATAATCAAATACCTGAGGCAGTTAGGGTATGAGAAACCGGACTGAAGTGCAATAAATCCTCTCTGACAGAGACAGCAGAGGAGAAAAAATAAGGGGGGAAACTCAAGTGTCTTGGTGCTAAGATAAACATCGGCGAGAAAACGGTCAAGCCACATGAGCGAAAGTAAGAGTCAGCATTCTAGGAAAGTGAAAAAAACTCTCAAAGGGATTCTTAAAACCTAAAACAAAGTAGAATACTGAAAGCACACTCAACAGCATTGAACAACCTATCAAAACGGAATTCTCTTAAGTCCAAGCAGCTGCTGTGATGTGTCATCTTGTCTCTGAGAGAGAAAACCCAATTACAACTTTAATGGCTTAACCATAAAAACACTATGACTGCTGAGGGCCAGCAAAAAACGCTGACATTCAGAAACACTGGGTGGTAGGAGATCGCTGCTCTGCTGGCATTCAATAACAACACTAATCAGCATGAACCTTATTCACTCATTGTTTAACAAACATTTATTTTTAAGTATTTTTTTATTGATTATGCGATTACACTTTTCCCAATTTTTCCTCCTTTATCCCCCCTCCACCCTGCACCCCAACCCTCCAGTATTCCCCCTCTTAGCTCATGTCCATGAGTTGTACATATAAGTTCTTTGAGTCCTCTCTTTCCTATACTATTTTTATCTCTCCCTGTCTATTTTATGCTTACAAATTATGCTTCTTCCCTGTACCTCCCCCCTCCCCATTCCTCCCTTCCTCCTCCCCACTGAAATCCTCCCATGTAATCTCCATTTCTCTGATTCTGTTCCTGTTCTGGTTGTTTGCTTAGTTTTTGTTTTCATTGTTTTCCTTTTCTTTTAGGTTCATTTGTTAATAGTTGTGAGTTTGTTGTCACTTTATTGTTAATATTTTTTGTTTTCTTTTTCTCAGATAAGTCCCTTTAATGTTTCATATAATAAGGGCTTGGTGATGATGAACCCCTTTAACTTGACCTTATATGGGAAGCACTTTATCTGCCCTTCCATTCTAAATGATAGCTTTGCTGGATAGAGTAATCTTAGATGTAGGTCCTTGCCTTTCATGACTTCAAATATTTCTTTCCAGCCTCTTCTTGACTGCGAGATTTCTTTTGAGAAATCAGCTGGTAGCCTTATGGGCACTCCTTTGTAGGTAACTATCTCCTTCTCTCTTGCTGCTTTTAAGATCTTCTCTTTGTCTTTGATCTTGGGTAATTTAATAATGATGTGCCTTGGTGTGTTCCTCTTTGGGTCCAACTTCTCTGGGACTCTCTGGGCTTCCTGGACTTCCGGGAAGTACATTTTGTCCGCCATATTGGGGAAGTTTTCCTTCATTATTTGTATAAAAAACTATTCTCCTTCTTGCAACCCTATAATTCAGATATTGGAATGTTTCAGGTTGTCCCAGAGAATCCTCAGCCTCTCTTCATTTTTTTGGATTCTTGTTTCTTCATTCTGATCCAGTTGGATGTTTATTTCTTCCTTTTGTTCCAAACTGTTGCTTTGAATCCTGGTTTCTTTCTTTTCACTGTTGGTTCCATGAATATTTTGCTTTATTTCACTTTGGGTATCTTTCACTTGTTTTTTCACTTTTTGACCAAGCTCAATCAGTTCTGTGAGCATTTTGATTACCAGGGCTTTAAATTCTCCATCAGATAGGTTGGCAATTTCCTCATCACTTAGTTCTGAGGCTTTGCTGTGTTCTTTCATTTGGGCCCTATTTCTTTGTCTTAGCACACCTAATAAGTTGTAAGGTGTGGGGCGGGGACGGGGAGACTTAGATATTCACCAGGGCAGGGTGACCCTCCTTGTAGCACTGCCTGTGGGGGAGGGGAAGAGAGGGAACAATGCAGCTCTCCTGCTCATCTTCAGCACACTTTCCAACAGACTCTTTGTCAGACTGGAAGTATCTCCCACCTCGGCCACCCAGTCGTAGCCCACAGTCAGTTCTGAGTCTCAGTTTTCCCTTTAAGTCAGCCCCTCCGGCACAGCTCTGTGGAGCCCGGCCGTCAGCCAGTCCACCCCTCAGCCACCTCACCTTGGTTTTTCTGAGTCGGTCTGCACTGTCTGTCTTACCAGTCTGGTTGATTTTTTCTATACTTCCTTGGTTGTTGGAGTGTCATGCAGTATGGTTTTCTGGTGCTTCCAGTTGTTTATTGGTTTTAGATTGGTTGTTGTCCTCCTTTTGACTGTGGGAGGAAGGGAAGGGTTTCTACCTATGCCTCCATCTTGGCCGGAAATCTCTAACAAACATTTATTGAGGCTCCTGTTTGGGGCACTAGAAACACAGTAAGGTGAATAATAATGTTCTTGTAGAGCTTATATTCTGGCCCAATATACGATTGTTAAATGAAATATATGAGTATAGCATATAAGATAATGTTAAATGCTATGAAGAAAAATAAAGCATGAAAGGGACAATGAGGAATAGTGGAGACAAGCACAGGGAAAATATAGTTTTAAATAGGATTGAGATGGAAGGCCTCACTAAGCAGGTAACATTTAAGCAGATACCTAAAGGAGGTGGGGATGAGCCATGTATATAACAGGGCAAGAACAGAGCACCCAGGGCAAAGTCCCTGAGGCAAGAGTATTCTTAGCAGCCTATAGTAAAAGCCAAGAGGCTCTAATGCTTGGAGCAAAGTGAGAGAGGAAAATTCATGGGAAATGAGGTCACAGAGGTAGGAGAGGTAGAGAGGCCAAATCATGTATGATCTAGTATGAAGTATGGCTTTTAATATAAGTAAAATGAAAAGCTTTCATGAAAATTTTAGCAGAAATGTAACAATACCTAGCCTGCATGCTTGAGGGTGGTAGAACCAAGACCAGAAGAGGAACGATTAGGAGACTGTTCTCAGGAGCATATTCCCAGACACATCAGAATTGCTATCCATTTTTAAGGAATAACGGTTAAAGCTCAAGCTCTGGAGTCAAACCTACGGGTCCAAGTCTTGGCTCAAATCCAAGCCTAGATTCTCTCCTGGGTAAAATTAGATTCAAAAAAGATATAATGAAAACTTACGTGTGTCAGACCTTATTTGATCATGTCTCCCTTTGGGTCTACCTCAGAAGCAGACCAAGAGCCAGGAATTTGAGAGCAATTTATTAGTCAGGTACAGAAACCATGTCAGAAGAGAGGAAAAGGCAGCCTATAGAAAGTATGTTACCAAACCAGCTACTGCAGAGAACAACTGGAGCTTAATCACACGGGGAAACACTGGCAAATAGACCAGAACACAGACTGATCCCACCCCAGGAGCAAGGGAGGTGGGATAATATTTATACTCCAAGTTGGGTCAGTCATAGTTTAGAGGTTGCTCCTAGGGGATATCAATTTCCAGGCACGCCAGCCTGTGCCTGTCTGTCTCACATGAGCAGAGCACTCCCTGTGGCTCTTGCAAAGCCCTCAGGCACAGAGCGGCACACACTGGAAGTCTTCTGGAGCAAAGTAAAGCTGTCTGACCTGATGGATATGGGTGAGGCACTGACATCAACTGCTACATAGTCACAAGAGAAAAATGACTAACAATATATGCCACAAAATGCTAACAGTGATTATTTCTGAATGATAAAAATTGTCTGCCATTTCCTTTTTGTGCACCTCTCCTCTTTAAGATTCTATAACAAATATGTTGTTACTTGCATAATATCTGATACAGAATATAATGTCAAAAATGTACAGAAACCTTTAAGAGCATCTTCTTTGTTTTACTGAGTTCTTATAACATCTGGTGAAGAGTAGGGATTATTATTTCCATTTTACAAAGAAAATTGAATTTTGAGAAATTGAACGGATTGTTCAAAGTTGCCTCAGTAGCTGCTGGTCAAGAGAGCTTGGTCTGTAGCTGTCTGGTTTTCATGACTTTTCCCACCCGTAGACTGATCCTCTTGAATATAGATCTGACCTAAATCAAAGTCTTCATCTTACAGATGAGAAAACTAGGATATAATGTAATTAGCCCACAATCACACAGCCAGATGAAAGATAAGACTCCAGTTCTTCAGACCCGGTTTACATGGAACCTGGTTCCCATGCAGGACAAAGTTGAGGCGTGTGCTCAGACATACCTAAAAACTCTCAGAACAGTGCCTACTACATAGGAAGTAATTAGTAAATGTTGCTCATTGCTATTACTGGATGTATAAAGCTGCTGAATTAAATGCATATTAAATTGGAAGAAGAGAACTAATAGAATATGATAGGATTCCATCTTGGAGACAAAATGTACAATTTGATTGTAGGTAGGGATGCTATGGGGAGTGTGGGTTTGGGTGCAGTATGGCATGGTATTACCATTTTGTATTCTCAGCAGCATTAAGGTGTATCTGGTCAAATAAATTACTACTGAAATGTTGACTGACACATTAGACAGGAATAAGAAGTTGGCAGGTCAATGAAAATACAGAAGAGGAAACCATGTATGAAAAGAAACAATGTAGAAGAGGCATTTTTCTCCCAATATGAGAATCAGCACCTCATTTTTTATATTAAAGATACACTACATTTCACTTTCTTCAAGGTGAAAGACCTGCCCTCAGCAACATAAACCAGATGCAGTCCTCAGGAAATGAAACATTAATACATACAGATTAAACACAAATCAGGGCCCCAGGAACCTATAAGACACTTCTAAGTAAACAACAAAGAAGGTGCCCCTTCCTCAGAAAAGTTTACTTCATCTGTTTGGAAACGGCCATAACATGATGATTTCTTACAACCGCACACCTAACTACCGCCAGCCAGAACCGGAATGACTGCAGATATCTGAAGTGTGTGTGATGCGAACGGCGCCCCCTGGGGCCGTGCGGTGCAAACACGTGTAGCTGGGCACCAGCGCTTCTGCGCATGTGCGTTTAATGAAGGAACTATTTCTCACAAAAATGCGCTGTGATAAAAAGTAAGACCAGAGATGTTTAAGGAAGTATAGACTCAGCCCTTACAAACCTTACAAATAAACAAGTACAGTATGGTGTGATAAGTGCTATGTTAAAAATTAATATGTGGTGTTAATGAAAGCGCAGGGAGGAATTCCTAACCCTCCCTGAAAGAGGTGTGGTAATAGATAATATTTTATTTATTTATTTATTCATTTAGCCATTTATTTATTTTAAGTCAGTTATACTGATTACATACCATAGAATAAAATAAATGCAATTAGTGAAAGTAGAAGGAATTATGGAACTAGAAAATCACCATTTCAATCAGCGTAGTAATTGTTTCAGGCAACAATTATTAATGAATGCTAAAATTGGTAGGTGAAACTTTGATCAGAAATGAGGTGCTTGCATAGTCTGAAAACACCTCCTCACCAAATGCTTGTTAGTTAGGAGACACCGTTTTAACCAGGTGATCAATGACCGTCACCGGTGACGGCACATTTAGACACCATGTGCCTCCTGATAGAATGCACTCAGAAAGACACATCGTTTTTGGTGCATTTCTGAAGAACGTACACCACCGAAATTTACTCAGGAAGAAATATCAGAGAAACCAAAAATGAAAGAATATTACAAAATAAATGGCCTGTACTCTTCAAACAAATGTCAAGGTCAGCAGAAACAAAGAGTCATTCCAGATTAAAGAAGAATAGAGACCTGGCAACTGAATGCGGTATGTGGTGTATGCGACCGTGGGTTGGATGCAGTGCAAGATGGGTTTTTTTTTGCTATAAAGAATGTTAGTTGAATAAGACTTTTAAATTAGATAGTAGTACTATATATTAATGTTAATTTTCTAATTTTGATAAAGTGAATACATAAGAAAATGGTCTTGTTTTTAGAAAATACACACTTAAGAATTTAGGGCAGGGAAAGCATTAAGTCTGCAATTATAACCGGGAAAGAATAATAAGTACATATAGAATAATGAGGTGTATGTGGTAAAATGTTAAGATCTGGGAAGTATAGGTAAAGATACACAGGATGTCCATGTACTATTTGTGCAACTTTTATGGAGGACTGAATTATTTCCAAATAAAAAGTTAAAAATAAAATAATACATTAGAAAAAACTAAACTAGAAGAGTCAACAAATCTGGCATTCGCATTTTCATGCAATCCAATCTCAATCTCAGCTGCCAACCATATTTTTCTAATTCCTAATTCTTGTTCACTATATTCCAAACTTAATCTTACAAGTTCACCCCAGGACAACACTGGTTTGAACCACACAGGTCTTCTTATACATGGATTTTTCTTCAGTAAATATTATAAATGTATTTTCTTTATGATTTTCTTAATAACATTTGATTGTAAGAATACATTTGTGTTAATTGACTATTTATGCTATTGATAAGGTTTCTGGTCAATAGTAAGCTCTCAGTAGTTAAGATTTGGGGGAGTCAAAAGCTATACACAAATTTGCACCTGCACAAGGAGTCGGCACCCCTAACTGCCGTGTTGTTCAAGGTCACCTGTGTGTGATATTTTCTCTATTTTTGATCATGCAGCTAATTCTGCCTAGAATGCCCGTAGTCCCATTCCCCTGATTATAAATAATCCTCAAAAGAAATCCTTGTTTACCAACTGGACATAATCCATCCTACTCTTAATTTTTATACACTTCTATCTTTCTCCTAGGACATTGATCAATGTCTAACTTTTATTACAAGTGTGTGTCCATAGTTATTTATCTTTCCAACTAGCCTATACAATTTGAAAGGACAGCATCTAAGTTTTGCCTGTAGAACCAGTACAGAGCCTTAGACAATAAAAGAGAATCTGTATTGCTGACAACAACAATGCTGAAAACAGTAACGATACTAGTAGTAAAAAGAGCAGGCATTTACTGAGTGCTTTCCACATGCTGGGTACTTCATTAAGTGCCTTGTAAACTCACAATAATCCTGAGGTAAGTACTATACTTATTCCCATTTTACAGATGAGGAAAGACAGGGGAGACAAGAAACGTATCCAAGATCTTGTAAGAGACAAACATGCCGATACTGATGTATCCAACCCCAAAGCCCATGTTCAGTCCGCTGCACCATGCCGCTAGTTTATTTTCATGGCTGCCTTTATCCACAGGACTTAGTTCCTCTAGAGCATAAAAAGAAAAAAATCATAAACCCATGCCTTACCCCATAAACCATAAAAAAACCTATAAGTAAATAACAAATTATAAATTACAGAAAACATAATAGACTATTTTCAGGTCTTTTGAGAGATCTTGATTTCCTAAGGTTTAAAATCAGAGCATCTAACAAAGAAAACATGGTTCTATACATAATATTGGAATGTTCAGCATTTAAATAAAAAAGTAACAGCTGGAGAAATATATCTATAAACTACAAAAGGTTAATATCTATACATAATTTCAAAAGTTTATTTAAATATCAGTCTTAGTCTGGTGCTATAACAAAATACCATCTACTGGTTGACTTAGAAACTGCAGAAATTTATTTCTCACACTTCCAGAGGCTAGAAGTTCAACATCAGGGTTCCAGCACGGTCCTTAGGTGATTGCATCCTGTAGAAAGATCACAGAGTGTACCTACACAAATTTAATTGTACAGCCTACCGCACACTTAGGCTATGTGGTACAGCCTATTGCTCCTGGGCTATGAGCCTGTACAGCATGTCACTGTGCAGAACAACATGAGATTAAATCAAGCACAAGAGAAAATGATGCTGTCAAGAGATGCAGTAAACATGAGATGTAGAAAGGCTGCTGCTAACATAACATGACACACTGTTACAGAAAACTTTCTTTTCATAACTAGAAAGGGTACACTCTAATATAATGATAAAAAGTATAGTGTAGCAAATGCATAAACCAGTAACATAGTGGTTTATTATCATTATCAAGTAGTATGTATCACATAACTTTATATGCTATACTTCTATGCAGCTGGCAGCACAGTACGCTTGTGTACACCAGCATGACCACAAGGCCAGGAGTAACGCATTGTGCTATAATGTTATGATGGTCACAGCATCACTAGGTAACAGGAACTTTTCAACTCCATTTCAGTAACAGGGAGCAATGTCATATATGTGGTGCATTATTGATCAAAACATCATAATGAGGCACCTGACTGTATCTGATAAGTGGTTATTATCTAAAATATATAAAGAACTCAAACAACTCAACAGCAAAAAAAATGGATTAAAAAATTGGCAGAGGATTTAAACTTACATTCTCCAAAGAAGACATATAGATGGACAACAGGCACAGGAAAAGCTGCTCGGCATCATTACCATCAGGAAAATGCAAATCAAAACCACAATGAGTAATCACCTCACACCTGTCAGAAAGGCTGTCATCAAAAATACAAGAAACAAGTGTTTTTGAGGATGTGGAGAAAGGGAACCCTTATACACTGCTGGCGGGAATGTAAATCGGCACAGCCACCATAGAAAACAGTATGGAAGTTCCACAAAAAATTAAAAATAGAATTACCACATGATCCAGTAACTCCACTCCTGGTATTATCCAAAGGAAAATAAAAAAACACTAAATCAAAGATGAATGAATCACTATGTTCATTGCAACATTAGTTACAACAGTGAAGATATGAAAACAACCTAAGTGCCCACTGATGAATGAATGAAGATGGAATATATGCATATATATATTTTAAAAAACAGAATTATCTTCTGGACGGTGATCCCCTTGTAGTACAGGCTTTTCCCGCTAGGTGAGTGTTCTAGGAACCCATCTGTAGCAGTGTACCGACTGGCATTGTTGTGAGAGGTTGCGTTCAGCTTCAGTGAATTTTTGGGGAAACTCTTTCAATGCATTTGCCCATTTCATAATGGGTGATTTACAAGCACACCTGCCCACTGAGGTTTAGCAGTTTTTGACCAAAAACAGCATGACCCCCATGCCACACCCTCCTTATTCACCCGATCATGCCCCAAGTGACTTTTTTTGTTTCTCCAGATGAAAAAAGTCCTCAAAGGGAAACGTTTTTTCTTTGTGGAAGAAGTAAAACAAAAAACAGCTGAAGCACTAAAAGGCATCAAAATCGACAAGTTCAAAATCTGTTTTGGGCAGTGGAAAAAATGTCTCGATAGGTGTATTAATTATATCAAGTGGAGAGTACGTTGAAGGTGACTGGAGTTTAAACATGTAAGAATAAACACACAATTTTATATAAATAAATTCTGGGAGGTTTGGGATATTCATATATATGAGTACATAACTCAGTCATAAAAAAAAAGAATGAAATCTTCCCATTATTGATGAACCTTGGCAGTAGTGTGGTAACTAAAATAAATCAGACAGGAAAACAAATAGCATATGGTTTCACTTACATGTGAAATCTAAAAAACAAAACAAAGGAACAAAGGAAACAAAAACTCATACACACAGAGAACTGACTGGCAATTGCCAGAGGGGAGGGGTACTGTGGGTGGGCAAAAGGGTGAAAGGGTCAAGAGGGATAAACTTCTGATTATAAAATAAGTCATGGGGATGTATAATATACACGACTATAGTTAGTGATACTGTATTGCATATTTGAAAGTTGCCAAGGGAGTAAATCTTAAAAGTTCTCATCATGAGAAAAAAAACTTTGTACCTTTGTATGGTGATAGATGTTAACTAGACTTACTATGGTGATCATTAATAATATGTGCAAAGATTGAGTCATTATGTTGTACATCTGAAACTAATTTGTATATCAATTGTACCTCAATAAAACTACAACAAAAAACAATACAGAGGTGTTAGCAGTTAATTTAAGGAAATAAATAGAAAATTTACCATGAAGAAAATACATATAGTAAATAGTTGTTCTTTAATTAGTAATATTCACTTTTAGTGAGGTTATGGTGAAATTACTATGTTCATACATGACTGTTAGTACCTTAACTCGAAAAGAACATTTTAGAACATAACATAGCAATACATTGCAATAGCCATGAAAATACCTATTTCCTTTGACTTAGTAATTCTCCTTTCTAGAAATTATCCCAAGGAGGTCATTCAAACGGAAAAAAAAATCTAAACAACTGAAAATGTTAGTTATGGTGTTATTTTTCTAATAAGATAAAATTGAAAAATCTAATTATCCTAAAGTAGCTTTCTAGTTATAAAAGTATGATATATCTATTGAATACAATATTCTGAATCTATTAAAAATCTAATTTTAAAAACTTAAATAACATGGGGATATATTCCTGATGCATTAAGAACTAAATTATCTTTTTAAGTATATCTTATTGATTATGCTATTACAGTTGTCCCAATTTTTCCCCTCTGCATCTGGTATCCCCCTTCCCTCCAGCAATTCCCCTTCGGTTCATACCACAGGTCATTTGTGTAAGTTCTATGGCTTCTCCACTTCCTATACTGTCTTGACATTCCCCTGTCTATTTTGTACCTACCAATTATGCTTCTTTTTCCCTGTACCTTTCCCCCATTCTCCCACCCCTCCCCACTGACAACCCTCCAAATGATCTCCATTTCTGTGATATGTTCCTGTTCTACTTGTTTGCTTAATTTGTTTTTTTAGATTCAGTTGTTGATAGTTGTGAGTTTGTTGTCATTTTAATGTTCATATTTTTGATCTTCTTCTTTTTCTTAAATAAGTCCCTTTAACATTTCATAATATAGGGGCTTGATGATGATGAACTCCTTTAGCTTTATCTTATCTGGGAAACACTTTATCTGACCTTCCATTCTAAATGACAGCTTTGCTGGGTAGAGTAATCTTGGGTGTTGGCCTTTGCCTCTCATGACTTTGAATACTTCTTACCAGTCCCTTCTAACCTGCAATGTTTCTTCTGAGAAATCAGCTGACAGTCTTACGGGAAGTCCTTTGTAGCAAACTCTCTGCTTTTCCCTTGCTCCTTTTAAGATTCTCTTTATCATTAACCTTTGGCATTTTAATGATAATGTGTCTTGGTGTGGTGCTCTTTGGGTCCAACTTGTTTGGGACTCTCTGTGCTTCCTGGACTTGTATGTCTACTTCCTTCACCAAATTATGAAAGTTTTTCTTTCATTATTTTTTCAGACAAGTTTTCAATTTCTTGCTCTTCCTCTTCTTCTTCTGTCACTCCTATAACCCAGATGTTGGCATGTTTGGAGATGTCCCAGAGACTTCTTACACTATCCTCATTTTTTGAATTCTTGTTTCTTCTTTCTGTTCTGGTTGACTGTTTATTTCTTCCTTGTGTTCCAAACTGTTGATTTGAATCCTGGCTTCCTTCCCTTCACAGTTGATTCCCTGTGGATTTTTCTTTATTTCCCTTAGTGTAGCCTTCATTTCTTCCCTTATGCTTTGTTGTATTTAATAAGATCTCTGAGCATTCTGACCACCAGTGTTTTGAACAAGGCATCTGATAGGTTGGCTATCTCTACATTGATTAGTCATTTTCTGGGGTTCTGTTCTGTTTTTTCATTTGGGCCATATTTCTTTGTCTTCTCAATTTGGCAGCCTTCCTAAGTCTGTATACTAGGTAAAGCCGCTTTGACCCCCTGTCTTAGCAAACCTGTTAAGTTGTATGGGGCGTACCCTTGGGTATTCACCAGGGTGGGCAGCCTGCTTCACTGTTTTGTGGCTCCGAGCATGGGGGAGGGGTCTAAGAAGGAACAATGCCACTGCTGGCTACTTTCTGGGAGCTTGCTTGGCCCTCTTCCCACTCCCAGTCACTTTACTCACTTCCCATATAAAACTGGTGCACCTCCAGCCACTGCCCTGGTTGTGATTCCCAGAGTGGGTGGGTTTGGTACATTCCATGCTCTCCTGAGAGACTGGTAGTTTCTTCCATTGCCCCAACCCCCACTGGTTTTTCAGCCAGAAGTTATGAAGCTTTATTTTCCCGGGGCTGTGCAGTCTTGCCTGGGGCTGGGATTGCTCACACACAAGGTGTCCCCCTGATTTTTATTCACTACAAATGAATGTGCGATTACCCATTCCACCAGCTGCTGCCACCTCCTCACTGCCTGCTGCCACCACACCATGTCCTCTCCACTCCAGCTCCCTGTCTCTGCCCCTCCTACCAGTCTGGAAGAATATAGCTTCTTTAAATCCTTGGTTGTCAGACTTCCATACAGTTCGATTTTCTGGCAGTTCTGGGTATTTTTCATTTTGAAATCAGTTGATTCTTTTTATCATTGTGCAAGTAGGCAAGGCTTGTCTACCTACTCCTCCATCTTGACCAGAAGTTGAGCTAAATTATTAAAAGCAAAATTTAACAATTCTGGATACAGCTCCCAAAATATTTGCTTAGTAGCTCATATTTAATCTCAAGTCACTGGCTTTGGTTGCAAATGGGACAAAAATGTCAAAGTATAATATTTGTCATTAAATGCTGTTTTCTGGCCAATTTTCCCACATGTAACTGCAGCCAGCCTTTAAGGGGATTGAACTGAAAAGCACAACATTTAAGCAGGGAAAAAAATCTGAAAATGAATCTTGCATTTACACATAATAGAAGAGTTTATTCAGTCAAGAAAGAAAGCCAACATTAAAAAAATAAACATTTTTGTTGTTTAAAATAATTGGGGTTAATAATTTCTTTTTTTTTAAAGATTTTATTTATTTATTTTTAGAGAGAGGAGAAGGGAGGGAGAAAGAGAGGGAGAGAAACAGCAATGTATGGTTGCCTCTCACATGGCCCTCATTGGGGACCTGGCCCGCAACCCAGGCATGTGCCCCGACTGGGAATCAAACCGGGACCTTCTGGTTCCCAGCCCGCACTCAATCCACTGAGCTACACCAGCCGGGCTAATAATTTCTTTTAATTCCCAGAAATCAAACATATATAAAAACCCAACTCTGATGTCTTAGATATGGAAAACTAATTAATTCATTATTGCTTCTCTTAGCTTGTTACCTTCCACTTTTCCTTCCTTATTGAGTGAAAGAACTAATTAGAATCTGCACTCTAGTATTAACAGAGGTTATCTTGCTCAAAAAGTGACATACTTTTTAAATATACACAGTTTCAATATATATAATCATTCATTCATTGATCAACATTTTTGAGCATTATTCAAAGGTACTGTGAAAGGTACCAGAGATACAAAAACAAGACATGATTCATGCCTTCTTGGTGCTCACATCTAAGAAGGAGTAAAAATTAATAAATAGTATCCATTGAGATAAATACTATAGTAGAAGTTATATGTGGAGTGTTATTAGATATAACTGGAGAAAGCATTAATTCTACCTGGGGTAATGAGGAAAGTTTTATTTGGTACATGAGAAAGGTAACATCTGAACTGAATCTTGAAGTATAGATGGTTTATTATACATATAGAGAGCTAATATTTCTCTGTAACATTTTTTTTAATGTTGTACTCCTTGTTTGTCTTTTCTACGGGACTATTCATGACCTGACATTTTTTAATGGAAATTTTAACCGACATAATTGTAGATTCACATGCAGTTTTAAGAAATATAGAGGAAGGCATTGTATATCACACCCAGTTTCCCCAATGGTAACTAAAAAACTATATAGTACAATATCACACCAAGATATCGCCATTGTTACCACCTACTGATTTTATTCCTATTTCCCCAGTTTTACTTATACTTATCTGTGTATGCATGTGCACTCATGCATGTTTAATTCTGTATAATTTTATCACATATTTATATTCCTGTATCCAAAACCACAGTCAAGATACTGAAGAGCTGAGTCACGACAAGGGTCCCCCCTTTGCCCTTTTATAACCCCACTCACCTTACCCAATCCCCACCTTCATCCCTAACTTCCAGCAATCACTAATCTGCCCTCCATTTCTAAAATGTTGTCATTACAAATATGTCATGTAACTGGAATCATACAATGCATAACCATTTAAGACTGACTTTCATCTCAGCATAACTCCCTGGAGATTCTTCCACATTATTGTTGTATCAATAGTTCATGCCTTTGCCCTGGCTGGTGTTGCTCAGTAGATTGAGTGCAGGCCTGTGAACCAAGGGGTTACCAGTTCGATTCCCAGTCAGGGCACATGCCTGGGTTGCAGGCCGGGTTCCCAGTGGGAGACACATGGGAAGCAACCGCACATTGATGTTTCTCTTCCTTTTTCTCCCTCCCTTCCCTTCTCTCTAAAAATAAATAAATAAAATATTTTAAAAAATAGTTTATCCCTTCTAATGGCTGAGGTATCCATGGTATGAATGTACCAAGGATTGCATAAACATTACCACCTACTGAAGGACATCCGGACTGATTCCAGATTTTGGCTATTACAAATAAAGCTGCTGTGAACATTCAGGTAGTCAGGATTTTGTGAGAGTATATGGTAAGTGCATGTTTATTTTATAAGAAAGTGTTAGAGCCTTTCCCAGATTGGCTGTGCAATTTTACATTCTCATACATTTTACCAAAAAATGTATGAGTGATGCAAATCTAGCATTGAGTTCTGAATCTGCTGCATGTTTACCACGTGCACTTAGGCAAGTTACTTTATCAGTTAAGCGTTTGTTTCCTCAGCTTTTAACACAGAGAATTGATGATAACTTTTCAGAGCTGTTGCTGGGATTAGAGGATGTGTGTGAAAAAGTCAACCAGTAGTAACAGAGTGTAGAGTTACGGTTAAGAAGACAGACTGCTATGAGGAAGCCACATTGTATCAATAAATGCTTGAAGAAAGGCAGAAACTGCCTGGAGACAAGACAGGAGGGCTGGCTATTAGAAAGAAAGATAATAGAAACTACAGGTTAGTGCCCTCTTTTTAAAATAAGTTTATAAGTGATTAACAAAGGCACTTTATCTTAGTGGGTAAAACACAGAGACTCTGAAATCAGACTGTGGGGATTTAAATTCCACTTCTGTGTCTTCCTTGGGAAAGTTACTTATCCCTGATGTTCTTTAATATCCTCACCTGTATAATGGAGATACTACTACTTACTTTACCATGCTGTTTGTGAAAATCCAGAGTGTTGACACCCATAATGAATTTAGAATCATGCCTGCCACAAAATAATCATTAACCATTATTATTTTTAAATGTCTGCTTTTTCTCCCTTCTATGTATTAGCTGCGTGACCTCCCATTAGTTTCCTTGTCTATACATAAAAGAATAAAATTTTATAGGACTGTGACAAGGATTAAATGAAATAACATACTTAAGATAATTGGCACATAGCAAACGTGAGATAAATGTTAGTTCCCTTCCTTTCCTAAAATCACCAATTATTTTACTATATTGGAAGACAGACTTTTTTTTTTTATTTCCCCCATGAGTGAGGCTGTCAGCTGTCATTTTCCTAAGGATATGCCTTTGTGCAGCTGTTTAATTTGCTACATAAAATTTCAAATGCAGAAGCTCTACAGCAAACTATATTTTATTAGCCCAGAAATGTCTTTATGCTCAGTTTTTAGTTATAATCTCTACTTGAAAATTGAGTTCTAAAACTGTGGGTCCCTTAAAATTAGGGTAAAGTTATAATGACAATTCTTTTTTTTTTTTGAAAGTGAAATAAATTAAGCAAACAAAATATAGTCTCATCTTGTCAAACAATACATTAAATGAACTTGGACTCTATGAGCGGGTATAAAAAGACAGCAAGTAGAA
>PVJI01026094.1:0-19386 GCA_004026765.1 Micronycteris hirsuta
TGTGCTTTCCAAATTTAAAGCGCCTCGTGAGCTCGGGTGAGGGCTGTGGAACGTGGGCCCTGTCTAGGGCCACATTCACGCCCTTCTTTTGTCCTGAAAGGTAAAAGCAAAGGCAGAGCTTCTCTGGGAGGCTTTGAGTCCAGGGGGAAAGAGGGACAGCGGGGAGAGACAGTACTTTCCGGAAGGAATGCTAACCAGCCGGCTTCAGACGCTGCTTCTGTGCCTTTTCTCCCCAAACACATTTTTTCTCCGTCCATCCCCAGCCCGCAGCTCACCCTCCAGGACACTACGTGGCTGTGTCATGTGCTTGATTTATTGACTGCCACATGTCCCCTAACGTCGGTCCTCGCCAGCGGAAACCCCCGGGGCGGGGGTACAATCGGATTGGGTTTGTCTCACAAGAACTCCCAGCCGGCTCCTTCTGTCTGCCGCGCACCGGGGCAAACGCCCACCCTGCTTGAACCGTCCCCCCGCCTGGCGCCCCGGGACTCTGTGGGCGCCCCGATGCAGGAATGGAGGTGCAGGTGGATTGGGAACGTTGTCGGGAATACTGCCCGATGGCCAGAGTCAGCTCGGCCCCTCCACCCCGGAACCCGAGCTCTCAACACCTGCTCCTCTTCCTCCCTCAACAGCAGAGTCCAGACCATCAAGCAAAGTAATGGGCGTGACGTGTCCACCCAGACACAGCGGACGTCGGCGTCTGTCTTCCTGAAAAAGCGCGATTCCTGACACCTAGGACTGTGGCCTTCAGTCTCGGTCCCCGTAACTCGCCCCTTTCACACAGCGCGCTCCTTATTCTGCAGGTAATCACAGGGCTCTCTCCCGCGCCGACGTGCAAACTCCTCTGTCTCAGCCAGGCACCTCCGCCCAGCACCGGCCTGCCCCAGGCGAGCCTTCTCCCTGCTCGTCCCCTGCCTCGAGCCTCACTCTCTGCCTGCTGCCTGTGGGAGCTGCGCGAAGAAGGGCTCCCTGCCCGGACGCTGCCCTGGACGTGTGGGTCAAACGTCCGTTATGGAGGGAGCAACCTCCACGTGGAAGGAAGGCGGAGCCGCGCAGGCTCCTGCAGGCCTTGTACAGGGTCAGGCCTGCCTCGGACCCAGGCCTCTGCGGCTCTGTCCTGGCCGCACTCACGGAACCCGTGTCAAGGCCGAGACAAGTACAGCCCGGCAGAATCCACTGCTGCCCCCGAGGGGCTATCTACGGAGTTGTAGGTCATTCCCAGCAAGGGACTGCCTTTCACGGGAGCACGTGGAAGTCACAGAAACTTCTAGGTGTACCTCCATCTTGACTCTGAAACAGAGAAACACTGAAAAAAGGTAAGAGAATTTCTTCCTGAACAATCACGTTGGATGACGCACTAGATTTTCCTGGCAGGTACTCAGCTTTTTTGGGAAATTGTAGTTATTGTGAAATTGGGTATTTTTAGATTGATTTTGTTCTCTCACATTGCACATACAAAGGAATCCATGGAGAAAAAAAGAACAGGAAGACATGAACATAGTTTCTTTAAAAAAAAAAACCCCAAAACCAAAACACCAGAAATCCAGCACCCAATGACCAAATTTTAATTGGCATTGCACTGAAAGTATTCAAGAGCCGAACTGGCGTGAAGAAAATCATCAATTTTCTGGCATGCATAAACATGTGATGCTTTTGCAGCGTGCAGGAAAAGTAGATTCAACCGGAAACCGATTGAACTGAGAAATGACAACGGAAAGAGGCAACTGATAATGAGTGTTCCTGAAGACAACTGGAAAGCAAATGGAGCGGCAGTCACAGTCAAGGTTTGTAAGAAAAGAAAACTTGACTGAAGTGAGGAAATCACAGGGTTACAGTCTGGATGGGTTCGCGTGGGTTTCGGGAAAAGTTAATAGTAACGGAACCCAACTGAGACACGCTGTTCCATCCTCACGGAAATAAAAGCGGAATACCTTGTGTGCGTGAGTGCCCAGGCAAACACAGCAGGTGGCACAGGCAGACGCAAGGCCAGGGTGGGGTCCAGGCTCCCCGGAAAGGTAACAGTAAGAGGTCAAGTGCCATCTGGGCCACGGTGACCAGTTCCCATTTGCAACCCAAGATTTCCACCCCAGATTTCCCAGTGCAAGGCCATAGGGGACACATACTCAGTCATGCTACAGTGGCGCATAGTGTGTCCACACTGTTGTATACACTTTTCTGAAAAAAGCTCCTCAAAAATATACATCCCCTGCACCAAGATAGAGACTCGAGGGATGAATAGAAAGTTGCTCCTGATGGCGAGCCGCTGGTGGGATGATTTGCTCAGCTTTCTAGAAAATCATTAAAAATGACATTGTAATCGAAAGAATGAACTCAATGTAATTTCGGAACAGGACTGAATGGGGGAAAGAATAATGGTGTCGAGAACACTGTTGGTTTTGCTGCTTCAGGATGATTTGGAACTCACACAAGTCATTTGCTGTTAGTCTCATGGTGATCGGCCGTGTTCTTATGGATTCGAGCCCAAATACACGGAGAAAAGGAAAAACGCCAGCGGACATGATGGAGCCATGACGATACGGAGATTGTGTAAGAGGGGAATGGAGGACTAGATCAGCACGCGTGATGGCCAGCCCATGATAGCACGTGCATCCTCCACGGGACCAAACCTAAGTCCAGCGGTTCCCAAATGTGTCTGCACATTGCAGGGACCTGGGGACCGTCAAAAATTAGCAATGGTTCCAGGCCAGCCTCAGAGATGCTGGTTTTATTTTGGGGGTTATCACATGATCTTTGGAGTTTTAAAAAAAAATCATCAGACCATTCTAAGGAGGATTCAGATTTGGGAACCACTAAACGCGACGCTAATGTCTGGTTTCCTCTACAGAGACCTGCGAATGGTGTGTGGGGAGAGACGTGTAACCCTGCCGTTGCTTCTAGGAGGTGACAGTGATGGGCGTGTTTTCATCTGGATAACTAAGGATGGGTAATCCACCTCTAGGAACTCGCTGGTGGCCAAGTATTGGGATGGGGTTGAGTTAGGCCAACGCTACCCAACCAGGGGGTGACTGTGCCCAGCGGACACTTGGCAAGGTGCTGGGCGGGGGAGGGGGGTCAAGGAGGGGGTTGGAGGGCAGCCACTGCCATCTAATGCTTGAATTCAGCAATGCGGGTGAAAATTTGGGGAGAACATGTGGGTTCCTCGTGCAAAGCGTGTGATATAAATCCTAAAGATACGGTAATGTTATAGTGGTTGATTTTATGTGTCCACTTCGCCGGGACACAGGGTACCCAGCTGTTTGGTTCAGCATGGTTTCTGGCTGTGTCTGTTGTGGTTTTTCCAGATGAGGTTGCATCAGATGGAACGTTTCAGAGGGCAGACTGTGGGACTTCTCAGCTTCCGTAATGACATGAACTGATTCCTTATGAGAAACCATAGATACATAGATAGAAAATTGACAGGTGGACAGATAAATGGATAGACTGGTTGCTTTGTTAAGGACACAGCATGGCCAGAACTTGACGACTGGCATTCATAGGACCCTTTTGCAAGCAAAGGCAAACCACGCTTCATTTACAAATAACTGAGGCCAAAAATCTACTCTAATGATCATGCAAAACGGGGCAACTAAGGCTCAGAGACCTTCGGTCAGTCAGTGAATGGATTGGAAACCCTTTGTCCAGGACATTTTGGTGGGAGCTGGGTTCTCTCCCAGGCACTGCAAACACTCAGTGACATTTGGTGGCAACTGTGCCTGATTGTATAGTTGCAAAACGGTAGGATAATTTGTTCTGGTGGAAGAAATCCATAGACGTAACCATTAGCCTTGACAAAGCAACTGTTTGGAGAAATTGTGTCCTGAAGCCCTTTCTGAACACAATTAGTCATTTTCTCTGGACCAGCAAGGGAGCAGAAAGCTCTCAGAGGCTGCATCAGAAGGAGCGCGATGTCAGTTGAAAGTACGAACTGGTTTCCAGAACAGTTAGCCAGCTTTTACTTTTAACCAGAAAGTTTGAAATCTACCCGTTGACTTGACATCTGCCAAGCCCACCCATGTTTCTTTCCCTTTCCCGCCGAATAATACTCCACTGTAAGTAGGCACACTTTCTCTCTCCACCCCCCTGTGGATGGCCACGTGGGTGCTTTTCCTCTGCCCACCCTCACCCAGCCCCACCCCCCGTGCCGGTCACCACAGCGCTGTCTGTGTCCCTGGGTCGTGCACACATGTTCTTCGGCTGCTCCCTCCCCTTCTTTCATCTCTTCACATACCTGCCGCCATCCGTATGCCTTGTTTGGACGACTGTGTGTGCAAGAGAAATGAGCCACTCACAGAAGGACAAATACTTCTTGTCTCCATTTCAACGAGAGAAAGAACAACAGTCAGACCAAGACACAGAGGATGTGGCAGAGGTTGCCAGGGCCGGGGGCGGGGAACGGGAAGACGGAGTTCCAGGGCCATCAAGTCTCAGTGACACATGACGAGCACTTCCTAGCGACCTGCTCTGCAACACCGTGCCTGCAGCTAGCAGTTCCTGGATTTAACAATATGGTATATGGCGCTTCCCAGCTGCTAAGGAACTAAATCGCCTGTAAAGTGCTTTTGCCACACAAACCAACGAACAAAAATAATAAAGGGACGCGAAGAAACATGGGGAGGTGGGGGCTGTGTGGTACTGGATTGCACTGACGGCCACGCAGGTGTCTGCGTACGTGCTAACCCATCACGTGGCTCCCACTGAAACGCATATGTATTCCCTGCTCGGTACAGCTGTCCATGAACAAGAATAAACAAACACATAAAAGGCTACCCATCAAAAACATTTATAGTATCAGAAGCAGAATTAGGGAGAAAAATACCGTGTTACATTCAGGGCAAAGCAGATAAGATAAATAATTTATTTGAAAATCAATAGCATGGATTTTTTTTTTCATTTTAGAAAGCTATATATCACGTGGTATATCCAGGGAACATGGAGAAAAGCACTTTAAAAATGAAAACTTGTCTGTTTAAAAAGTCGCAACTGGATAATGGGGAAATTTTCCATTTAAAAACTGTTAAACTGTAGAGAAGGTGCCCTGCCAAGAAGAACTGGGATGCCTTCCTGGGCTTATCGGCAGCGTCTGCCAACCTGATCCAATTTTTCTCTTGTTGAAACGGCTTCATTAATTTAATGTGCAAGAAATAAATATTTGATGTGCAATTAGTTGGAGATTATTATGACCAGAATGGAAGCTTTCCAGATAAACAGCTGCTCCGGCAGTCCCCACGCAGGGAAAGCAAGGCACGGAATGGAGAATGAAGGACGCAGCGGCGTGAGTGAGGAAGAGTCACCACATTCCATCCGTGATGGGCACTGAAAATAGCGTTGCTACTAACAGAGAGAGCATAGGGTTCTTCTGAGCTGGTGTTTTGGGGTTCTTAGGGTGTCACCCCAGCAGTGGGATCGCTGGGAGAAAATGCAGTTCAGTAAATGAGTGGATCAAAAACTGGTACATTACACAGTGGAATACTACGCAGCAGAGAAAAAGAAGGAGCTCCTACCCTTTGCAGGAGCATGGATGGGACTGGAGAGCGTTATGCTAAGTGAAAGAGAGATACCATAGGATCTCACCTACAAGTTGAATCCAATCAATAAAACAAGCAAGCAAAATAGAACCAGAGACTTCGAAATAAGGAACAAACGGGCAGTAACCAGAGGGGAGGGGGAAGGGAGGTAACGGGAGAATAAGAGGAAGGGACAAGTCAGAGAACACGTAAAAGTGACCCAGGGACATGGACAACAGGGTGGGGATTCACTGTGGGAGCAGGGGGTGGGCTGGGCAGAAGGGGGCAAAGGGGCAAAAATTAGGACGACTGTAACAGAATAACGATAAAATATTTTAAAAATAAAAATAAAAGCATTCCCTTAGTGAGCGAGGCGTCTGCTCAATTAGACATCTGCTGACGGTTTGTCACAGCACGCAGCAAAAGAGTCACCACACTTGGGGCCAAACATCCCCCGACCAGAGGGACACGTCTGTCTGAAGGCGAGACACGTGGTGGCCCAAGAAGAGACTGTGATGCACATAGACATGGGCCGATTCCACCAGCTCTGTCCGAGCGCCCGTTCCCACGCATGGACGCCCATCTGTTGAACTGTGATGATTGTATATGAGCATTTATTTATAGGCGTGTGGTCTGTGTTCCCCATAGGCTGTAATGATTCCATGTCAAGAGGGGATGGTGTCTGTCTGTCTGGCTGCTTTAATTCAGAAGAAACCTTCGAGGTTTCATGGGTCCAGCTCAGACCCTGTGAAGGAACGCTGAACCTTCAAGTATTTCACCCCTGTGAGCGTTACCAAAGGGCCCCTTCCTTTGGAGACAGACCACGAGATCTGGAGTTCACGTCTCCCCCACCACCACAGGGAAAGCACCTGAGGGCAGAGGCTGTGGCCAGAGCCTCAGGTTCTCCAGACCCCGGACAGCTGCTGACTCACAGGAGCTCCCTGTGTGCACCGAAAGGGTGCCTGCAGCCATTCACAACACAGAAGGAAACAAACATCAAAGGGTCAGCACCAATGGGTCAGCAGCTAGAGAGACCCATTACTTTACCAATAAGTCCCTCCCTCCCCTCCCTCCTGCCTTTTCTTTTCACAATTTTTTTTTCAGTATTCACTGAGCCCTTCTGATGTTTAAAAGACTGCTCTGAAATCTAGCAATACTATACAAGGTGCACTTTTTTTTCAAGTGAGGAACAGAGAATTATCCAGCAAAAATACATTTCCCAAGGAATGTTCCCGAATGGGATTGAATGCTATAAAGAAAACAGTTACAGCCCGGCTGGTGTAGCTCAGTGGATTGAGCACGGGCTGGGAACCAGAGGGTCCCGGTTCGATTCCCAGTCGGGGCACATGCCTGGGTTGCGGGCCAGGTCCCCAGTGAGGGCCATGTGAGAGGCAACCATGCATTGCTCTTTCTCCCTCCCTTCTCGTCTCTCTGAAAATAAATAAATAAAATCTTTAAAAAAAAAAGAAAACAGTTACATATCACAAGTTGGAAGGGGTATGGAAGAGTGTGGGAAATTTTACACAAAATGATCGCAGACGCAAACACAGAATACTACCCTTTATGGCTAGAAAAAGAAAATGAGGGGAAGTATCTGTCTGTGCTAGATGAGAGACGTCTGTATAATCTCTACCTCTAAATTTGTATTCCGTAATAAATGCTTCTAAACAGAGAAGAATAGGTCATTTGCCCTGAACCAAGAGTTAGCTCTTCTTTTAGCAAAGGTTTTGCTTACCAGCGAGAGGAGACACGTTGACGCCCAGGCTGGCAGCCACCACTTCTGAATGAGTTGGGGGCAGTTCGTGATTAGCGGGCGCTCAGCCTCACCCACCACCTGACTGTCGTTTTCAAAATGATGTTATCAGAACCGTAACAGGTGCAGCCAAGGCGGGGCAGCAAATAGGGATTTGTAATGGGGTCCAGAACTCGGTGTCCAGGAAAATATTGGAAAAAAATATATATGTATATAGGACATCCTCACCCTGACAAGTCTGAGCTGGGGGAAGGGACACAGGGAGCAGGGCCATTGAGAGTTGTTTTGGAAGATTGGCGCTGGGATTTAAATCCAGGCGTGGCGGCCATACGGGGTCTTTTTGAGACCACGAGGCTTGGGTAGAAAAGAACCACAGACTTCTATTTTTTTTTTCTGAGATACAGTACCCGGACTGGGCAGAGGGAAGGAAGGACTGTGTGTTTGCGGGCATTCTAAAGGACTTTGGGGTCTCAATGAAGACATAAAGTTATTACTCTTAAGTTTGTATAACTCTTTAAATAAATAATCCCTTTCCTTTCCACCGATCTCTGGCATTGAGAGACGTCTTTCCCTGGCGGCGGGCCAGGCGAACCTAGTACGGGGTAGGGGGCCCCTGGAGCTTAAGGGTAGGTCCATCCAGTAATAGTATATCATTCACACCCTCCCCCGGGTCTGCTCTGTAACAGAATCACCTGCAGACTCACTGGGGGCCTTATTTAAAGGGCAGGCTCCTGAGCCCCATTTCCTGGTCCTCTTACCAGTAGCAAGCATGGAGGGGATCATTTGGCACCTAAAAATTTGAGCATGACGGACGGGGTGCAAATTCCGAATTTCTGGCACAAGGTGGAAGGGGATGTACTTGCTTCTGAGGACCAGGAATGTACGCTGTAGAGTTTCCGGAGTCCCAAGTTCTTGTCTTGCAGAACCCCAGATATGAATGTGAGACCGTGGGCCACAAGTTCTAGCCAAGTTTAAGCTCCACTGATGCATAAAAGATTTCTTAGCTTCCCAAAGTCTCAGCCTGCCCATCAGAGGAGCGGATCAAAGGGACCATAAATGCAAAACCTCATGGCCCCTCCCGACCCCAGTGACGTCACAGAAGGAGACTCTGAAGGTCACAGGCCCATCCAATGCTGATGCTCCATGCCCACAAGAAAAGAATGCGAAGTCACTGGGTTCCTACTATGTGCCAGACGTCTTAAAACATTATCTTGATTAAAATAAATGAATGAAATCCTTCCCAAAACAGTGCAAGGATTGCATTATATCCCACATCCTACAGGGGGAAACAATTTGCTGAACCAGAGAACAGAAGCGCAAACCCAAATCTTATATCTCGCTTTTGTCTTCGTGATAGATGAGGTCTAAAGGCATCATTCGATTATTTTACTCCACATCCCTTTTTGAAAAGAATTCAGAGCACTTCACGTCCTCCGCGCCGGTGCCAGCCAAGAACGATGTTCATCGGGCTTCCCTTAAACGGCCCGCCCCCTCGCTTGTCCCATTCAGTAACGTGTCGTGATGTGCTCGCGTGGCCAGGTTCCCAAATGCACTTCAGAACTTACACGGCGGCTGGCCAGGGCCAGCAGGCTTAACTCAGACCAGAGTTACAGATGGTCGTCTGGAAGTCCATACATTTTGTATTATTGATGACTGTAAATCTGGTAGGCAAGTTCTTCCCAAACCCCATTTCAAGTTAAAAAATTTTAACTCCATAGCCAAAGATAACGCACGCTACTTAATCCTGACCAGACATCTCCACCAGCCTTCAGCGTGATATTTTGGCCCAGAGTCTGGGATGGCCGTGGGGAACCCAAGTTGACTGCTAAACGCAGACTTGTACCAGGGGCAGCCGCAGACTCCCGAGTCTCTACCCCTACGGCCCCCACCTTCGGGGGTGGCAGTCCAGACCCCTGTAGGTCAAAGCGTGTCCAGCTCCCTCTGTTGACCGTGGTCTTGTGGGCTCCTGTGGAGACATTTGTGCCCTACAGGAAGGCATCTGGCCATATTTTTATTAATTCATTTTAATACGTATTTGGAGACCGAGCGTATATAATATGCCATATTGAAGATGCGTCAACTTATAATAAAATATACTTGAATGTATGTCACATAGCAATCGACATACAGGATATGATTTAATGATTCAAACAGCTCTATGTTGAGTGTGTACCTATGTATACATATATACACATACATGTATATATACATACATCAGTACATGCATGGATGTATATTTATATGCAGATAAAAACCGTTTAAAAATCCTATCTACCTAGCAAAGTGTCAGCTCTGCTGATGCAGGGAATCATATGTACATGTGATTATTTTGCAAAAGCTATGCTTCACTAGGGGGCTGTTCCCAACATTTGTATGGAAGCTGAAGGATTAAATTCACTTACACCGTATCTACAATAATTCACTCACAACCCCGCCACTTAAAACAATAACCAGTAGGCACGCTGCAGCCACATGATGTGCAAGTTTCCCGTAATTGCAAACTCGAATCCCCCCCGCAACGCAGCAAGCTTCCACGGGAAACCGCCTAATGCCCCTGTGGCTAGCTGCACAATTCTTTAGATCCAATAAAATGTCATAACATCTTCCCTTACAAACAAGAGAATTAATTTCTATTAACTATTTATCTGTTTGTAGAGTGCGTGGCGCATGGTCAATGAAATTAGAGCAGGACACCCCCGGGCAGGGAGGGCCCCCCCACACAGCCGTCCTGAGAGGATTTGCATTCCCTGCCTCTCTCCCTCCGGAAGGAGGCCTCGGATGAGTCAATGAGATCGGCTTTTCCTGCCGCTGCGCCGCATTTACAGCACGCAGGCGCCTCTGGATGCGCAGGAGTGTAAATGGAAAGTGGACTAGGAATTCCACAGTCTGTGGAGGGAGAGGGGCAGGAACGGACAAAGCAGACAGTTGGCTCCTGATGGTGGGGGAGGGGGGAGGGGGTGGGTGCCTGGGCAAGGGGGCCAGAAGTGGTTTGTCACTGAAGCAGAAATGCCTTCGGCCTGGTATCTTTGGCCCAGAGTCTGGGAAAACGCACATGACTGCTAAACGCAGTCTTGAACAATTCCGGCAGCTGCACCCACGTAGGGGATGGTAGTCTGGACCCCTGCGGAATTGGGGCGGGGTGGGCAGGACTGCGGTGGGTCGAACGGCTTCCCGTGAAGGTGGGAATGCACTGCCATCCCTGCCACAGGGGCGTCTGCAGTCTCCCGGGCAAGGCCGCCGCTGTGTGACCGATAACGGGTGGGTGCTTTTGTTTTCTTCCCTGTGTCCAGGACATCGCTTTTTCGGGGATGTGTCTGAGGGACAGAGAGCATCGTGGACAAAGGCGCAGAGCAGAGGCAAGCAGCAGGCTGCCGGTCATAAAGGATTTGTCAGGTTCTGCGCGTCCTCCAGGCTTGAGGTACCTTCGGAATTCAGCGTCTTTCCTGGAAAGCAGTAACTGCAGGGACGGCAAATAGTGAATCCGCTTCCGAAACTGAGCACAGTCTCTGGCGTCAAAGGCACTGGATTTATATGTGTGGGATAAATGGGTCAGAGTGAGTGACTATCATGAACAGCAGGATGGGTGGGTGGGTGGATGTGTGGATAGGTGGATGGATGGATGGGCAGAAGGGTCCACGGGTGGGTGGGTGGATAGATAGATACATAAATAGATTCAGAGACAGATTAGTAGGTGGGTGGATGGATGGATGGATGGGTGGATAGATGGATGGATGGATGGGTAGATACATGGGCGGATGGATAGATGGATGGGTAGATGGGTGGATGGATGGATGATGGATGGATGGATGGATGGATAGATGGATGGGTGGATAGATGGATAGATGGGTGGATGGATGGGTAGATACATGGGTGGATGGATGGATAGATGGATGGGTAGATGGATGGATGGATACATGAATGGGTAGATAGATGGATGGATGGATACATGAATGGGTAGATGGATGGATGGATAGATGGATGGGTAGATAGATGGGTGGATGGATGGATGAGTGTATGCCTCATGGTGTGTAAACAAAGGAGAACAAGAGAAAAAAGTTGCTCATTATATTCCTTTGAAGTTATTTAAAACATATACATATATATAATAAGGTGGTCCCTTCAAAGAAACACTGGACTGGGTGGAACTTGTGGTACGGGGTCTTACGCTGTGACCCCTGGATACGGTGCCGGACAGGAGCCCGTGCCTTGTACACGGACCCTCCGAACAGGCTCCGCGCAGTCCAGCACCCACCCCTGCGATGCGGCTTGTGGACCAACAGAGCGCCCCGCTCGGCAAGCTCACCCTCTCTCTCTCTCATCCTGTTCTTGTGGGACATTCTGTAAATGTAGGTGAGAACGGGCTTGATTGAAATGCAAGTGAAATAAAACCTCATTTTAACCTGAGTTTCCCTTTATCATCTCACCTGATAGTGCATCTAGCAAAACACTGCGTTCGACCAAGTCACCGGGAAGTTCTAGGCGTTTCCAGGAGGCGCCCGGGGGGCACGGGGAAGCACGTCAGAGGCACAGGTGATCGGGCAATGCTGAGAGGTGACGGAGCTGATGAGGATGCTGTCAAAACTCACCTGCACCGTTTTGCCTAAAGCCGTCCCTGATGATGGTAAACGTCCTAACCGTAATGAAAGCTTCAGTGAGAGGTCAGTGGGCTTTGCAGGTGACATCTCCAGGGAGGTGCCAGGTACCAAGGAGGGGACAGGACAGAAGAACCACTGAGGGAAGCCAAAGGCGTGTTGAAGATGAAAGGGGGTGCTGTAGAGGGTGGGTCTTGTCGACAAGAATGAAAAATGCCAAAGGCGCAGAGTGACGGGTCGGACTGAGCATGGGAGCCAAGGCGTCGAGGAGGCGGAGGGCAGAGGGAGATACTGGGGATGATTCTCAGATGTGTTTGGCCCCAGCGACTAAGATGGATTCTAAGTTTTCTGAGCGTCAGATACCACACGCAGGGCAAGTTGAGAGGACAGAGTACCACGATCTACAGAGACCGCGGTGGAAATCAAGATCCCGTTGCTGGCGATGGCATGATTGGGCCTGGAGAGGTGACCATCCGAGAATTCCGGAATGGCCTCTTAAAATGCAGGGTCATTTGTAACTTCTTACAGCAGCGCATGAGGGGGACTGTCCAGGACAGTGTCCTCGCTGACCTGTGTCTGAGATGCCCGCCCTTCCGTCATCACGTCCAGCCACAGACTCGGACCGGTGAGCTGTGCGGGAGTCCCTTACGGGGCCAGACAGTGGCGGAGTGATGAAGGACGCTACTACCTATCTCGTGCTAACGTAGTGCTTACGGCTTCAAACGTCCTCACCTACACTCACTCACGCAGATGCCCCAAATCCGACTCGCTTACACTTTGTTTTAATGTCTCCCAAGCGGACAGGGAAGAACGGCTGGGCTGCTGACGGAACGAGACACTTTCTTTTTCAGATGACGGACGATGATGAGAACGTGCCACTTGTGTGTTTGGAGAGAAGGGAGGGTTTGGGGCGGATATCACTCACCCTCCTGCGGGGACCAGGACGGCCAAGCTGAGTACGGAAGGGCAGGCTCAGGGAGGCCAGAGCGCCCTCCTGCAATCACAGACATTGTCAGCTCCGAGTCACCCCGACACCTCTGCGGAGCCCAGCAGCAGGGGACCTCAGGTCACACAGGGACCCTCTAAAGCTGCCCTGCCGTTCTCCCCCCACCCCCGGCCACCCCACCCCAGCGCACTGCTTCCCCAAACACCAGACACAGAAAGCTCGGGGATCAAGCCGTGCTGTTGGGAAAGGAAACGGAGTTCCTGGTTGCATAGAAAGGTCTGGAGACGCCCAAAAAGAAAAGAAAAGGGGGGAAAAGGCAAATGGCTTCAGCGGAGAGAAACCTCGGCCGATTCCTTCCGGAGTCCACAGAGTTCAACAGAGAATTAGAGGGAAGCCCTTTCTGGACGTCCCCGTTCACAATTGGATACGGCGTCCCTGCCTTTGCTGGGAAGTCTGCTGCACGCCTCGTGGAGTTCCAGTTCTGTAATTCTGGAAATGGATCGCCGTTCTTTTGAGCGATGGTCGCTCAGGAAAGCCCACACAACAAAACACTCCTGGCATTTTAGTGTGCAGGGGGTGGGGAGGCAGAGGGTAGAACAGATTTGTCCGTACAAATACACGTGCCCCCGTTCCTTACGAAAGGGAAACATTAGAGCCGCGAATCTCTCTGTGGCTTTTCTCTCAACGCAAGTCGACCTGAATCCCCAACTTCATGTGACTGTCTAACCACTATGCCGCACTCCTGAAATGAATACGAAACCACATGCTGTGTCACCTGCGGCTGGAAAAGCGACTGTACCGTCGCGAGCCTATGGCAATGCTGAGTTCGCGCGTGCTGGGAGAAGCACGGCTCCCAGGGGCAAAGCCATGCTGGGCAGAGACGGGCGTGCGGGGTGGCGGGCAGAGGGCCGCGTGTCCGCCAATGAGGCACAGGAGACAGGAGCAGACGGGGGATGCTGCGCATGCTTTCAGGGTTAGAGGGCAGGGCACTGAGTGCATCGAAGAATCAAGAGCAGAAACTTGAGCTTCCTTTCCACTACTCTGAAGGCCCAGCCTCCTGGAAAGGTCCCGTCAGTACGTGTTGAGGCACGAAGCTAGCTGACCGCATCACTGAGCCCCGGCCTGAAGCCCGGTCACGGCAGAGCCACCCAGGAGCTTCGGTGTCTTCAGAAGCCTGTGAGCTTGACTCCCAAGGGGATCACCCAGCAGCCAGGTGACGGGGGCCTGCTGCGTCCTCCCCAGAAATTCCTCTTGCCCCGTGGGTCAGGATAAGAGCGGCGCACATGCTGCCTACATACAGGGAAAGCAGCATCTGTTAAACCTGTGGTTTAGTTCTGCACCCAAACAGCTCTGCTCTGGCACAGCGAATGGTAATAAATAGGACTTCTGGAAGCAGAATCGTCTTCAGCAGAGGTGACGGCACCAGGCGGCGGCCGCTCTGGCCTCTGACGTGTGACAGCTGGCGGGAGCCGCCATCCGGCATCCATTCGTGCTGCCGTCCTGGGAAGCCGGCATGAACGAAGCGGCGGTGAGCCAGGGGATCGGCTACTGTCCTTCATCGGGTGGCCGCTTGGGGTTTGAACCGAAGAAAGGTGAGCTTGAAAGCGGTCTCGAGGGCGGGAGGGACCTTCGAACAAGGCCTTGCCCTTGATCTAGTTCTGTTGGCTCAAGAACACGCAGACGCGCGTTGCTGAACTCAGATTTCTCTTTGGACTCTCGGCAAAATGAAATTGTGCCTGCTGGGTGGGGAAGCCTTTTTGCAAAAGTGTTTCAGACAGCTGAGGTTCCTGTCTCTGGCACACGGACAGAGAAGACTACAAAAGAGAGACATGCACCTGCGTCCCTGTTATCATCTTGATGGCTCTTAAGTTCCAGCTCAGGGACTTTTTTAAGAAGTCTTTTAAAATCTTTTCCTGTTATTCTTCATGTTTCATGCTCTTTCCCATGCCACGACACATTTTCTTGTCTGCGGTGGTGCACACATGATTATTCGTGACTTCTTTGCCTCCGCCAACTTCTAAACGGTGGGCTTCCCCAGGACCCCTCCCCGGTCCAGCCTTCCTTCAGTCTTTCTGTTTCCATGGCCACGTGATCTGCCCCCAAGGGCAGACACCGCCTTTCTAGCTCAAGGCCCCGACATTGTTATCTCCGCTCTGACCTGTCTCCTAACACCCGGAATCCCATGCCTAAGGGACGGGCACGCTTGGACGCCACAGGCGGCTCTGAGCAAGCACCTCGGACCGAGGTCGCTGATTCCGCAACCCGCACACGCTCACTCTCTCTCTTCCCCAGCGCCCCCATCTCGGTCACCAGCACGCAAACCCCGATTTCACCTTGGATGAAAGGTGTGCCTTGCTCTCTCCCCACATCCACTAGTACTGTGTGAATAAGCCTGTCAATTGCACCCCTAAGGATTGCCCCAAATCTGTCCCGTTTCCCTCACTTCTGCCCCTGACGCCTCACCGCAGGCTGCCTTCCTCTTTGCTGGGGTGGTCCCCTGCTGCCACACTGCCTGGTGCACAGTCTGCTCCCTGTGATCCCCAGGTTCCTCCGTGTTGGTTACACGGGGTCACTCTTGCTCAGGGCCCGCTGCCCGTGTGCTCACGCTGAGATGGAAGCAAAGCTGGTGGTTGAGCCTGACCGGCCCTACACAACCCGCCCGCACTTGGCTCTCCAACCTCACCTTGCTCACTCAACGCTCAACCTCGATGGGTCAGCCAACTGGGGACTCGTAGTTCCTCCAACACGCTGAGCACATGCCTGCCGACAGCCCCCTCCTCGGCTGCTTTCTCTGCCGTGAATAATCCTCCCCGGTGTGTTCTCATGTCCAAGTCCATAACTGAGGTTTCAGTTGAAATATCCACTCTCCGAAAGCCAGCCCTGACCCTAAGCAACGCAGCCACCTGTGGGCAGACCGTGCGACATCCTCCCGACGGTTTTCTTCCCGGTGCTGATCGCTAACTCTTCATTTGACTTTGAGCAAGTGATCTTTGGACACCTCATTTTCCTGGTCTTTCCAAAGGACACAGTGCTATTTCATAAAGGTCTTTTCAAGTGCACGTCAAGTACTTACAGCTATGTTCACGCAGGCGATCGATGCCATTTGTTTGTGCACAGAGCCTTCCATAAATATGAGCTGTCAATAGTGTCTAGGAGATGAAGTAACTTATTGTAAGTCACACGTGGGAATCGGGCAACGATTCTGTCCGGCAGTGCCCAGACCCAGCGTCCACATCGCCGTCCTGCCTCCAGACTCAAGCCGGTCAGCTAGCCAAGGCCTGACTTTTATTCTGAAAAGTGTGTCACTTAGGAACACTGCAGAGCCGCTCGCTCACCAGCCTGGCACCCGTCTGTGAGCGTGCACCCAGAAATGAGCGTGCTGAGTCGTAAAGTTAGCATGTTTGCTGCTCTGTGGATACCACCACACGCTTTTCCAAGTTCTCTCTCCACGTTCCACCTTCACACTATCTTTTACATCAAGTCAGTGGTTTTCAAATTAGCTGTGTTGAAAGTGAATTCTTCCAGAGTATAACCCATATGAAAAAAAATGTATTCCTATGAGCTCTCAAGATTACGGTAATTAGGAAGAAACGGATCCGCCTGAAAATGATATAGCCATTACAAATTACCTCTCACTCTGCACTGGTGCTGCATGTATCATTATTTGGAATATCTCGTTATTCTAATGGCAACCAATTACTCCAGTTGGCACCGTCACAGCAAGCAGCATCACGGACATGAGGAATAAATTAAACGTATCATCCACAGCTCCTGCTCCCATGCTGCTGCGGCATTCGGTGAAGGACCGACGTCTCCATTCACGCCCATCAGAGTTCTGAATCCACATAAATGTGTCATTAAGCTGAAGGGGAGGCTCTCGAAGGCCGATTTTGCAGCAGGTTGGAATGTCAAAATGATAGCTCATTGCACTCCCACGTTTAATTCATCACAGGCAGTAATGGTGTTGTTACAATGTGTCTGTAGATGGTACCACCTGTAAGGCTGAATGATACGTACCCACGAAGGCAACCCTCTGTCATGGCCGTACCGGGTTTGTGTTGTACGTGAGTCCCACATCACCCTCATTTGGCTTCATGATTGGTTCTGCAGGTCACTACAGGACTTTCCAATTTCTTACCGTAGACACATGCATCCGTTCAGTAAGAGAAATGCACATTTTGAAAACAAGGTTGAGTACTAATATCCTGGGTTGAAGACAGAGTCTCACAGTGTGTCGCGCAAAAATTGAACCTAATCATGTGTATTTCTTTTTTTCTTTTTTTTTATAGATTTTATTTTTATTTATTTTTTAGAGAGAGGGGAAGGGAGGGAGAGAGGGAGAGGAACAGCAATGTGTGGTTGCCTCTCACGTGGCCCTCACTGGGGACCTGGCCTGAAACCCAGGCATGTGCCCTGACCGGGAATCGAACCGGGACCCTCTGGTTCCCAGCCCGCGCTCAATCCACGGAGCTACACCAGCCAGGGCGAATCATGTGTATTTCTACTCGACTCTGCTCAGAGTCGAGCTTCTGTGGCTTGGAGCGGATGGTATTATACAGTTTAGGACTCTTTTTCACTTCTGACACTTCTTCTCCGTCTACCGTCAAATGCATCCCATCAGAGTTGAATGGAGGATGCTGTGTGGTCAATTCGCTGCCGCAGAGAATGTGCGGGTTTGCTCGCCTAACTCCCAGAACGGCCAGCGTTCAGCATGCATTCTCTCGGTGCGTTCTCTTCCTGTGTCTTCCAACTGCGTTTTCATTGGTTTTCTCTCTTGTTAGTACCATCGCGTGTATCCTTTATTTGGGCTCTTTTAGTTTACGTTCAGGTTAAGAAATGTATCCTGAAAGAATGAAAATGCATTCCATACAGGCGTGACTTGGGTAACGTGGAAGGAACTAACCAAGTAGCTTCATCGTCTGGAATCTGGGCTTTTCTTTCCCAATGCGGACTTGGAAGTAGACAGACAATGACTCCATTTGGAACTGGTACTAATCCCGGTGTCCATCTAGACTTCTTCATGGGTGGTTTGCATCCCAGACCACCAAAACCCATCCTCTTAGTCCATTCCAGCTGCCGAGACAGAAGGACTGGGTGTCTTCGGAACCACAGACATTTATTTCTCACAGGTCTGGAGGCTGGGAGTCAGGATGCCCATGTCAGCACATACGACGTCTGGTGACACCCAGCTGCCTGGTCTGTTGTCACCATGTCTTCTCTCTGGGTCTCTCCATGGGGCACCGGTCCCTTTCACGGGGGCCCCATCCCCATGACCTCATCACCTCCCAAATTCGTCACCTCCTGCTATGATCACACGCAGGAATGGGACTTCAATATGTGAATTTAGTGGGACGCGAAATGTGTATTTCAATAACGTGAAGCATTTATTATGAAGGAATAAGAATGTCCGTAGTTAATCCATTTCCCCGAACACTCTCATTTGTTAGAGGAATACACACAATGATAGTTGATAAAATGTGACATGAAATCCATTTTATCATGAAGTCCTGCTGCCCGGTCCTTGCGTTAGAAAAAGGTCCCATTTTTGCGTGATCCACACTTGCCCGCCACGGAGCTGAGCGGTTGATATCTGTACCTTGCTTTGGAGGGCGGCGGATACCACAGAGAGAGCACGGGATCTGGAGGCTGGCCTCCGTCCGTTCAGAACGAGCTGTGCTGTGTGAACGGATCAAGTGGATCTGTTTACCTCTCTAAGCTGCCGTTCTGTTCGCTCTAGGACAGAGATAGTAACACCTTCTAACGACATTTTGTAAAAGCCCTTTGCAGACTGCAAGGCAAATTGCTGTCAGAATAGTTGTAACAAGTCACAGCATTCAGGGACCACGTGGGAGCTGGGCTGCGCTCTGCCCCTCCTGGCCCATGAACAGCCAGCGCTGAGCCCCTGGCATTGGCTCGGGAAGAGGGAGAAGTGTGGGAGGGTGGGTGGGTGATGAGAGGCCGTGTGAGAGTCCGGCAGGGTCTAGTCCATGGAGAGCCCAGGGGTCGTATTCTGTGGGCAGTGGTCTTTATCCTAAAGGGCAAGGCCCATCTGCCTTTCACGTACTCCTCCCTATTCTCCCTGGACTGCCCTGTGTCGAATGCCAATTCCTACTTCATATCTCAGTTGAACAGCATCTTTCCCAAGGGGCGACCTCTTCATATTTTCTCTGACACGCTACATCTAGTCCTTTTTAAATTCCTGGTTCATCAGAGGTGCGCTTTTCCCCAGAAAGCTTGACTCATACTTCTAATGGCCTTTGGAGTGAACTTACCTACACGACACTCTGATAGCTTTTTTAAAATGTGTCTGTTTGTCCTGTAAGCCTGGCGACTCAAAGGAGACTGGAAAGACAGAACCCCTTGCTCACTATCCTTTTCTCTCTGTTGCACCATTGCCTCTGGTCCATCTGCCCCTCCTCCTTCCAAGCCTTGGACTTTCCCTGGATGAACTCACTCCCTATTGGAGGACTCAGGTGTCACTCATGACAGGAACAGCCCCAGCAAAATACTGATTAAATGGCATGAAAACCTGGGGACTATAAAGGACTCAGGGCTGTCCCTGCCCTGCCTCCTCCAAGCTGTGCTTGCAAC
>PVJI01026095.1:0-19568 GCA_004026765.1 Micronycteris hirsuta
AAACAAAGATATTTTTAATAAATAAGACAAACAACATATTGAGAAAAATCATTTTCAGCTATCCTTTTGTTCCTTGCATGCTCATGACTTATGTTGCTCCAATTTTGACACCTCTATTTTGGTACATGTTGAATATAACTTCAATGCAATAAATGTGCAAATCATAACTTCGATTTTCCAAATGACATCGTGTGGTATTTTGTTTTCAATTATGAACACAGTCTACCTCCTGAGGATTTCTAGTTAAGGGAAGAGGATATGTCACAGTTAGAAATAGTCAACTCATCAAGAGACATGATGTGAACCAGATTCTATGAATTCCTGCCAGATGGAATTATTTATAATGATGAACAATCTTAGTTTCTATACAATTTAAAACCTATTCTCATTGTGAATAAAGTTTTTATATGGCAAAGAATTAATTGTCTCTTTTTTGTCATTTTCATTCTTGTTCTTCTTATGTTTTATTTTTTATATTTGTATTTTAAATAATTTTATTTTTTATTTATTTTCTTTTTTCTTTTTTTTAGTGTTGTTCAAGTACAGTTGCCTCCATTTTCTTCCCACCATTCCCCCCCACCCCACCCATACCTGCCTCCCACCCTCGATCCTACCCCCTTTGGCTTTGTCCATGTGTCCTTTATGCATGTTCCTTGATGACTCTTCCCCTATTTTTCCCCATTATCCCTCTCCCCTCTCCACTGGTTACTGTCAATTTGTTCTTTGTTTCAATGTCTCTCATTCTGTTTTGCTTGCTTCTTTGTTTTGTTGATTAGGTTCCACTTATAGGTGAGATCATATGGTATTTGTCTTTCACTGCCTGGCTTATTTCACTTAGCATAATGCTCTCCAGATCCATCCATGTTGTCACGAAGGGCAGGAACTCCTTCTTTCTTTCTGCTGCGTAGTATTCCATTGTGTAAATGTACCACAGCTTTTGATCCACTCTTTTACTGATGGGCACTTAGGTTGCTTCCAACACCTGGCTATTGTAAATTGTGTGGCTATGAACATTGAGGTGCACAGGTTCTTTTGAATTGGTGTTTCAGGATTCTGAGGATATGGTCCCAGCAGTGGAATTGGTGGGTCTAAAGGCAGTTCCATATTTAGTTTTCTGAGGAAATTTCATACTGTTTTCCACAGTGGCTGCAACAATCTGTATTCCTACCAACAGTGCACTTGGTGTTTGTTGATTTAGTTACGATGGCCATTTTGAAAGGTGTGAAGTGGTGTCTCATTGTGGTTTTAATTTGCGTCTCTCTGATGGCTAGTGATGCTGAGCATCCTTTCATATGTCTCTGGATCCTGTATATGTCCTCCTTGGGGAAGTGTCCTTTGCCCATTTTTTAATCTGGCTGTTTGTCTTCCTGGAGTGGAGTTGTGTGAGTTCTTTATATATTTTGGAGATCAAACCTTTGTCTGAGGTATCATTTGTGAATATATTTTCCCATAAGTTTTGTTCCCTTTTCATTTTGCTGATGCTTTCTTTAGCCTTGCAGAAGCTTTTTAATTTGATGAGATCCCATTTGTTTATTCTTTCTTTTATGTCTCTTACTCTAGGGGACATGTTGGTGAAAATATTGCTAGATAGGATATCTGAGATTTCCCTCCCCATGTTCTCCTCTAGGACTTTTATGGTGTTGCAACTTACACATGCAAAAAATCAAACTTGACCACCAACTTACAGCACATACAAAAATAAACTCAAGGTGCTTTTTTTTAATGGAACATTTGGGAAGGCATTTGTTTACCACCGGATGCATAATTGCTAAAATTATTTATTCTAACATAAGTCAAAATGTCTACTCGATGAGAGCACAACAAAGCTGAACTATCTAACACATTACATATATATTACATAAAATGCAGTATTTATATGAAGAAACTTCAATTTATAGATAACTAGAATGTGTTTAATGAAAAATGACTTGTGGAGATTAATTCAGTGCTTTTTTTTCTTTTATTGCTCCTATATCTCATTATAGCACTAGAAATCTTTGGGCTGAAATGTTTATTGAGGTATGTTTATTGACGAATTACCTATATTAAGTCAAGGAATATACTAAAATATTCTAGCGCCTTTTTCTTTTTTAAATAGAATGGCAAGTACAGTCTAATAAAAGTTACAGGAAAAGGAAAATGATTAATACGTAAAGTAGAAAGAGAGAGGTATCAGAGGCTGTTATTGAAGTAAATAGGAGAAAAATAAATGGTTTATTTACACAGAATGTCACATGGATAGGTGAGAAAATACTAATAACCAGCATTGCAAAAAGTGTTTTTTTTTATTTTTTTCTTTCATAACTAAGTATGCATGGGGGGAAAATGCGTAGTTCTTTATGTAGATTATAACAAAATTGGCTTTTTAAACTTGGACAATACAGCATTACCTCTAAACACCTTAATTTATTTGCTTTGCCTTTAAAAAGTTATTTAAATAAAGGTGAATTAATAATTATCCTGGCATTTAACAATGCCCCTGATTAGTAAAAACATTCTTTCATTTCCTACATCTAACAATACATGTCATAAAATTACAAAAATATATTACTCTATTAAATGATTAAATAAATGAATGAGACATTATTGAATAGGTAATTTGTCAGAATTGATGTGAAACATAAGAAAGTGTTGAGAAAAGAAGAGAAGGTACTGCTTGCTGTTCATGGTATTCTCGCCAGTTTCTTTTTGAATGTAAGGTCCAATGACTCTACTGTACTCTTGCTGCTCCAAGAATCAGATGATCCTTATCACCACTATGGAAATATTTCTGGCTCTGTCCGTCTACTCCAGGATACTATTTAGAATCATTGAAACCATGCTGAAAAGAGCCAAGTCAAATAAGGAAATAATGGAGTAAAAATGGGTGGTACTGGAAATTACAGTCCTTCGAATATTCTTCCCCCATGTTTCTTCACCACTTCACCTTACACTAGAAGGTGGTGAAGAGAAAGATTAAGAACTATATACATATTTAAAGTGAAAAGATAATTCAAAACCCATGATAGATAATTAATGGTGATAGTAACTCTGGGGATACAAAGAAGTCTCTGCATTTCAGAGACACCAAAAAGAAGATACAAAATTTGATTCTAATCAAATTACATAAGAAAACGGGAAAAATGTTAAATTTAAAAATTCAACCTAGACCTGTCATTTTCTAAATAATAAATGCTATACATTTATCTGCAAGCCCCATTTTTAGCTATATACCACACATTTGATGTTGTTTTTTAATTCTTATTTGATTTTCCAATTTCTTTTACATATTTGAGGTCTGTCCAGAAAAAGTCCAGCCATTATTAATATAACAAAAATGGTTTGTATGACATCAATATAACATGGCGTGGAGCCAAGAAGCGTGGACTGGAATGTGCATGTGTGAACAATGATGACTTCACTGTACTAGTCAGTGGGGGCAGTAGACACCATTGAGTGAGCATGTGTACTGTGTGGCTGTTGCATTCAAAATGACTGAGCTAGTAGAGCAATGAATCTACATTAAGTTTTGTATTTAGCTTGACCTTTGCTCAGGAGAAACTATTTGGATGATTCAGAGGCTTTCAGGGATGATGCAATGAATGCAGCGCAAATGAAAGTGTAGCACAATGCTTCAAAGATGGTTGAGAATCTGTCAAAAGTGATCTACGTTCTCAAAGGTCTGCAAAAAAGCAGGACACCTGAGACTATTGAACATGTATGGGCAGCAATCAACAAAGATCGGCAACTGAGAGGGTGAGAACTAGAAGCTGATCTGGGGGTTCCAAAAACTACTGTGTCTGTGATTTTGACAGAAAATTCATTCCACGGCTTGTGCTACCAGAGCAGAAGGAACATGGAGCTGCAGTTGCTAATGACTCGATTCAAACCTCTACCAATGAACCAGATTTCTTCAAGAAGGTCATAGCATTGAAGGAGACTGAGGTGTCATTGTCCTGTGTACAATATTTCTTGTATCTTGTATCTTCTTCAATAAATGCCTCTAGCTTTCATAGTGAATGGCTGGATACTTTCCGGACAGACCTCATCTATCTTTTAAATTATAACTGTGTTGGTTAATTTGAATAAATATTTGGACAATAATTTTCATTCTTTCAAGAATTGTTCATTTAATTTTTGTGGTTAGAAAACATAGTTTATATTATTATAATCTTTTAATTATAATTTCTGCATTACCTTGTATTATCCCTTTAACATCTATAGGGTTGTAGGTGAGGTTTTAGTCTTCAAACAAACTTCCACATTCTTTCTTGGACAACTTATTAGGGGTTGCTTAATGTTTTTAATCTCTAAGAATACATAATTTGACCGTGTTGGTTTTCTCTTTATTTCATTATTATTTCTGTTGATATCCACATTATTTTCTTCCTCTTTCTTTGAATTTAATTTCTTCCCAGTTGAATTTGAAGATTAGATTAGATTTGCAACCTGTCTGCATCTGGAGCTATAATTTTTTTCTAAGCATTGTTTTAGCAACAACTTTTGCTTTGTTTATTTTTATTATCATTCAACATAAAAATTACCAATATCTTGAATAAAAGAGTAAGACTATAATTGGATTCTACAGTAATTAAATAATGACAATCTTATACAAATATATTTGATAATTGAGGTGAAATAAAAATAACCCTTGAAAGATACAAATTAATAAAGTTCATCCTAAAATAGATAACGTGAATATCTCTACATTTACTAGTGAGATTCAATTCATAGTTAGAAAACATTCCAATCTAGAAACTCCTGTGCCAAAAAAGTATCTGGTGAATTCTAACAAATGTTAACTGAAATAGTAATAAGTATGACTCATAAACTCTTCCAGAAAGTAGGAAAAAAGGGACTATTCCTCCCTTATTTTATGAAACTAAAATTATCATAACAAACCTGGACAAAGATATTATGAAGAAAAACAAATGCACTTTAAAAATATTAGCAAATTGAATCACCACTATGTAAGAAGAATACACAATAATCAAATGGGGTTTATTGTAGGAATGCAGGTTTGTTTGACATAGAAAATCAATGTAAATCACAAATTAACTAACAAGATCAGGTAAGCGCACAGATATCCAAACTCACAGGAGTATTCAGCATTGTATAGAGGTTTTGGTCAAATTAATAAGTTTGAGAAAGTACCTAAATGCATGCAGATTAGGGGTGGGGAGCAGACTTTCTTTTCAGTTAGGAATTCAAGCCACCTCTCTTTAGTATATATAGATCTGAAAATTTTTTCCAGTAAGTAAGTTCTTCTTGGTGTTACGCTTTAGAAGTCTTTGACACTAGATTTTAAATCAAATTAAGCATGTATATGTTTTCTTATTCTCTGTTTATCTTCCTTTTCTCTATAATTTACTCCATTTTCTAAGTATTTTCATGCTATTCATTAGTCCCAATGTCCACTTTCAACTTTTGTGTTCTAAACCTGTGTCCATTCTCATGCTGAAAATTTCCCTGTTCATCAAAGCAGTTCATACTCTCAATGGCTAATAGTTCTATATTAATACTCTTACTTTTAATGAAAGATGAAAATATAATCACATGGCAAAGAATTTAGTCTAATAATGAGAATTTCCATTAATATGAAATCTTCGTACGGGGGATATTTGGAACCAGTCAGCTCTTTCAGGGGATTTTCCTTCAAAATTAATTTACTTTCAGCTTGTGTTCCTTCATTGTCTTCTCCTGACTAGAGGAAAACTCCTTTACTACCAAAATTAGGACATCAGGCAAAATCAACACACAGAGTTTATTTAATATAGCATTATCTCCCATAATGGACTTGATGTTCTACATTAACATTGTACACTTAGCTAACATATATATAGGTGTTCATCTTTATAGAAAAATTGTATTAGATATCTAATATTAAATTTAAAAAATAATTTATTGACTGCATATGGTATGTTAGGTATAAGCACTGGCATATGCAAACACATTTGCTTTTCGCAGTCATATATTTTTTGAACAGCATTTCATATTATCTCTCTTACATTCACGTGCATTTTATACATAGTCCATAAATATTTATAAAGTGGAAAGGTTTCCTTTTCTCTTCACCAATTTATTTGTCTCACTTTATTAACATCTGTTTTAGAGAATTCCGTGGGCATAAAAATGTAGAGCAAAGCTTACTTCTAATAAGCTTATGTAAGTTCCTCCCAGGTTTCTAATAAAATAATTATTTTGGTAGTAGAAGTAGTAATGATCATAGTAACAATAGATACTATTTATTGAACACTGACATTCACAACAATCCTGTGAGATTGGTAAATTATTATCTTTACGTTTAAATGCAGGCACAAATAGACAAGATGTCTTTCCCAAGTTCACGAAGCTGCTGTATTCTTGCATTCCTGTCTGGTTGAACTTAAAACCACTCTGTGCCCTGGCTGGTGTAGCTCAGTGCATTGAGCATGGGCCTGCAAACCAAAGCGATGCTGGTTCAACTCCCAGTCAGGGCAGGTGCCTGGGTTGCAGGCCAGGTCCCCAGTAGTAGGTGTATGAGAGGCAACCACACACTGATGTTTCACTCTCCCTCTTTCTCCCTCCCTCTCCCTCTCTCTAAAAATAAATAAATAAAGTATTTTTTAAAAACTGCTCTAACAGGAGTTTTATTTACTTGCCATTACATCCATATAGTACGGAGCATTAAACTAAGCATTTCAGAAAGAGGACAGTGAAATCCTTAGTTTTACCCCTGGCTGTGGGTCAAAATAATGCAAGAGATGAAAATGTATGTCTGTATATTTAATTTGTTGCATAAATCTATTGAAAGAAGCTGCTGTTCTCAAGTCAGATTAACATTGTTAATTTTTGTAAAGTGTCCAACCTCTTGTAAAACCCATGGCAGGCATCCAATCAATTTGCATAAATGACTGAAATTGGGTGTTTAAAAAAAGAAGGGGTATAAAAGAAGGGACTTAGAAATATTCAGAATAGCATCCCATAATATACTACCCTAGGAAATGAAGTTTCAGTATTTACATGCTTATAAGCCTAAGCAATGCATATAAGGCAGTTAAATATTGTAGTTCCTAAGGGTCCTTATCATTGACATAGAGTCAGTAAGAGCTGGAAAAACCTTAGAGTTTATCTTGTATAATAGAAAGGAAGCTGTCAGGTTAAACGAATTATGTAAGTCTCACAAATAAGCTATTGACCCAGCATTAGAGAGCATGAATATATGACAACGGCTGTCTTGCTTAGTGTTTGCGGACAGAGTGTTTGCTGCCTCAGAATTGGCTTGTTCCCAACTCCCATTCCTTTCCCGTCCACTGGCAGCCATTAGTCTTGCACATTCTTCATTTGGGAAAGTCCCATATAATCACAGATAAGAAATAATTGTCACCCTCAGCAGAAATGCTGGGAGTGCACAGGGTTGATATTCTCACCATCAAAATAATTTCCCCCAAATCAGGGTTAAGTCACACTGATTCACAGGCATGAACTTCAATATGGTATTGCCATTGATTGCCCTGCATTTGCCTGTGCTCTGATAAAGGATTTCAATTTCCAGGGTCTGTGCTCCACTTTTTGCAAGTTGAAATTTTACTCCAACTGGTAAAATAAAAATGACAATGAGCACTTTCCTCATTTCAACCATTGATGGGAGCCTACCTCCAGTATTGTGCTTTATTAAATATCCAACCACATCATCTGATCTCCACTGGGGCAGCTGGAACTGCCGACAGCCTGACTCAGTCCTTCCATCTGAAAGCAGTGCAGCTCTCCACTGTGTTCTCACCCTTCTAATCCATCACGACATTTTCTTTACCTGTATTTTCATTTTATTCATATATCAGAATAATTTTAGGAAAAGCTGCATATATTAAATATTCTCATAGGATAAGCTATAAATTGTTGACTAAACAGAATATATGTGCAAATAAGACATTTCATAGATCACAATCTAAAATGTGCTTACAAAGCATAGTCATTTAATACATTATTTTCTAGTTACAGTACTTGGTTAATATTGCGATAATTGTATTTTATAAAAAGGTTGAAGTTATTTCTACTACATTCAGTTTGTCAGTCAACACTTAGTCTCTAATGTAGGCAAGATAACCACTTCACTTATTAAATAAACTTATCTTAAATCTCCTTGTAATAGAGTTGCCACATTTAGGAAATAAAACAATAGAATTACCTAGTTATATTTGAATTTCATTTAAGCAACAAATTTTTTTTTTTTTTTTAGTATAAGTCTATCCTAAATGTTTTATGGAGCATACTTACACTCAAATAATTTGTTATTTATCTGAAATTCAAATTCAACTGGGAGGCTTAAATTTTATCTCTGGCAATACTGCTTTCTAGGCAATTAAAGAATTTGTTGCCTAGAAATCAGAATTGCCAGAGATAAAATTTGAGCCTCCCAGTTAAATTTGAATTTCAGATAAATAACAGATGCTTTGAGCATGGAAAAATATAATTGCAAATGATACCTCAGGCAAGAGTTTGATCTCCAAAATATATAAAAAATTTATATGACTCCACTCCAGGAAGACAAATAACCCAATTAAAAAATGGATGCCCTGGCTGGTGTAGCTCAGTGGATTGAGCGCGGGCTGGGAACCAAAGGGTCCCAGTTCGATTCCCAGTCAGGGCACATGCCTGGGTTGCGGGCCGAGTCCCCAGTGAGGGCCATGTGAGAGGCAACCATACATTGCTGTTTCTCTCCCTCTCTTTCTCCCTCCCTTCCCCTCTCTCTAAAAATAAATAAATAAAATCTTAAAAAAAAAAATGGGCGAAGGACCTGAACAAACACTTCTCCAAGGAGAACATACACAGGGCCCAGAGACATATGAAAGGATGCTCAGCATCACTAACCACCAGAGATATGTAAATTAAAACCACAATGAGATACCACTTCACACCAGTCAGAATGGCCATCATAACTAAATTGACAAACAACAAATGCTGGCAAAGTTGTGGAGAGAAGGGAATCTTAGTGCACTGCTGGTAGCAATGCAGACTGGGGCATCCACTGTGGAAAACAATTTGGAATTTCCTCAGAAAACTGAAAACGTAACTACCTTTTGACCCAGCAATTCCACTGCTGGGACCATACCCTCATAATCCCGAAACACCAATTCAAAAGAACCTGTGCACCCCAATGTTCACAGCAGCACAATTCACAATAGCCAAGTGTTGGGAGCAACCTAAGTGCCCATCAGTAAATGAGTAGATCAAAAGCTATGGTACAATTACACAATGGAATACTATGCAGCAGAAAGAATGGAGTTCCTGCCCTTCACGACAGCAGGGATGGATCTGGAAAGCATTATGCTAAGTGAAATAAGCCAGGTGGTGAAAGACAAATACCATATGATCTCACCTATAAGTGGAACTTAATCAACAAAACAAAGAAGCAAGCAAAATAGAACCAGAGACATTGAAACAAAGAACAAACTGACAGTAACCAGAGGAGAGAGGGGAGAGGGATAATGGGGGGAAATAGGGGAAGAGTCATCAAGGAACATGCATAAAGGACACACGGACAAAGCCAAAGGGGGTAGGATCGAGGTGGGAGGTGAGTATGAGAGGGTTGGGGGGGGCATGGGGAGAAAATGGAGACAATAAAAAAAATAGAAAAATAAATTATCCTATTAGAAAAAGAATTTGTCATATATGCAGTGACATTTACTTCCTTTCTATTCTTGCATCATCTTCAGTAATAATACTCTTTGTAAGTCAATACTAAAGGATGAATTACCTTAATTTCAAAACATATTTTCTGTTGTAACTTGTGAAAATCAATGCTACTTGACTATTGTGTCTATATATTTTGTACATATTACTCAATAGCTATAAGCGATCCAATCTGATTGTCTGGTTGCTCTAATTGCATTCGCCATGTTTAAAAGAACCAGAAACCAGGAAGTGGTATTATTGTCTCCTAGATTACAAATTATCTTAGCCATTGATTTGTCTTTAGCTGTTGTTTTTGAATATTGTTATAAATGGAGGTTTAATTTTATGAACTTCAAAACTAAGTTCTTGACTACTTCGGAAGATCACCAACCTAAATTTCTTACAAGGTCTACTAGCAGTATTCTTTTGAATTTGAGAGGACAGCATTATTTTGAACTTCTTCTGATAATATTATTTTAAAAAGCCTTACAGTTTGCAATTGCTGGACTACTGTGTAGATAAGAAGAGTGAGTGACACCTGCCTGTGCATGTAGGAGAGAATCAGAGCAATCAAATGGCGTTTCAGACAGCAGAGTAAGGACTAGTTTACATGCGTAGGAATACCATTAATAATTGGTTTTGTGAATTAAGAAAACAGAGATGTATAAAACTAGAGCTTTATAATTTCTTTGGATAGAGGGAATTTAAGAAATTTACAAGTTAATATTGATTTGAACTCAAGTATAATATGAAATAAACATTTTTCTGCTTTTAAACTTCTAAAATAGTTTAACAATCTGCATAGAGTACTATTACAACTGAATTGCAATGTAGTTTAAGTGCGGCAGGCTAAAAGGGAAATTTAGTAGAGAAAAAAGTGATTAATTTATACAAAAAAATTACAAAGAGAGTGGGGATGAGTCAAAGATAATCTTTTAGTTTTATTTTCTGCTACACTATTTTTTTTAACTTCAGTTTGTTTATCTTTTCCAATTTGTCCAAATGTTTTATTTCTATCTGTTTAAGGCTACAATGAACACTATTTCCCTAGATATTTATCTGCCATTCTGATAAATCTGGCAATTCCCCTCAACAACCCATGACTCAAGTTTCTCAATTACATTCCTTGGCAGTAATGATGACTTAAAGCAATGCTAATTTCTGAGATTTTGATGGCTTGGAATGTATTCTTGCTCACCTTGTTGGTTTATTTAAATGCAGCAACTATTCAAAATTCAGATTTTATGCAATTCTTATCTTAAACATTATCTGTTTAAGTTATCTCAAAGGACCCAGCCAGTCATTGGAATTTCTGTTTTGATTTTTCTTTAAATATAGGCATTAAAACCAAAGTTATATATAATAAATATATAATCTACTAGTACTTTAAAAAATTAATCTATTATTGTTCAGTTCCAACAATTACAAGAAGCCTCATTGGTATTAATAGCCTTTTACTTATCGTTATGGATTGAATATGTGTCCATACCCCACATTCAGTCCTTATACAACCCCTCACACACCCAAAGTCCTGTGTTAGAGGCCTAATCCCCAATGTGACTGTATTTGATAGAGCCTGTGAGCAAATGATAAAGGTTAAATGAGGTCATAAAGTGGGACTGTAATTCATTAGTGTTAGTACCTTATAATAAAAGGAAAAAATACCAGAGCTGTCTCTTTCCACTATGCAAGGCACAGCGAGAAAGCTGCCACTTGCAAGCCAGGAAGAGAGCTCTTTCCAAAAACTGACCAGGCTGGAATCCAGACCTCGGACTTTCGAGCCCCCAGAACTGTCAAAAATAAACTTCTGTGTTTTAAGCTCCTAATACAAAATATTTTTTTAAGCAGTCCAAGTCCAAGCTGATTAAGACACTTATTATGACTTTATTTTTCAAATAGGTATTTTAATAAACATTTTCTTAGAGATTTTCTAAAATACGCAATGCGTTGCTACTATGGTGTAATTCTTCTGATGTATTACAAACAACTTTGTCATTATCCTCCAGTCCTCTTATCCCTCCCATTCTTTCCCTTACACATATTCTTATTGAGCATGTAATTGAAATGTGATCACCCCTCACCAAGCCCCCAATGACAATTGTCAGCTTGTTCTCTATCTATGAGTCTGTCACTATTTTTCTCGTTGGTTAATCTTTTTTATTAGATTTCACATGAGGGGGAAGGCCCAATCCCCAAATGGAATTAGCTTCTGGAGTTTGGGCCCCTTGTAGTACAGGCTTCCCCTGCTAGGTGAGTGTTCTAGGAGCCCATCTGCTTTGGTGGTGGTGTGAGAGGCTGTGTTCAGCTCCCTTCAGTGAATTTTTTTCGAAGACTCTTTCAATGAATTTACCCTTTTCATGACTGGTGATTTACAGCTTGCAAATAATTATGAACACAAAATAATTAGCTTGCTAAAAAGACTGCCTTATATTGAAAGAAAAAATAATTCAAGGTTTTTGGAAACCTTTTGATTATTTTACCAACTTTACTGTTTTCATCAATATAATATACAATGGAAGACAATAAAAAACACAAAGAGCAAAGGCCCTAAGAGAACAGAACTCAAAGATCTTCTCAAAAGTATTTTTCTAACATCTTGTTATTTAAATATTAAACTCAGATATTAACTATGTATATATATATATACATAGTTATATGTATATATATATATAAAATTTTATATATATAAAATTTTAGGGCTTACTAGGGTGCAATCTGCAAAAGCCAGCTATCTAGACTTGAAACTTTAGATATGTGAATAATTATGATCATAATGAATTAAATTGCTCTTGAAATTTGAAGAAGAGAGTACTTATTTCTGAAACCAGATTAAAAACTTCATATTTTAAAGGTTTAAACAAAGAGCCATGATGATAGAATAAAATTCATAAAATTGAGAAAATATGAACTGCCCAAATTTAATTTATTCTGTATAGTAATAAAAATATCTATATAGCAACAAATCTGACCAGAATATTAATATGCACATTTAAAAATAAATCTTAGTGCCCTGGCTGGTGTAGCTCAGTGGATTGAGCGCAGGCTGGGAACCAAAGGGTCCCAGTTCGATTCCCAGTCAGGGCACATGCCTGGGTTGCAGGCCAGGTCCCCAGTGAGGGCCATGTGAGGAGCAACCATACATTGTTATTTCTCTCCCTCTCTGTCTCCCTCCTTTCCCCTCTCTCTAAAAATAAATAAAAAAATTAAAAAATAAAAATAAAAATAAATCTTAGCTTAACAGGGTTGATGAAAATTTTAAATGTAGAAAGATGAGCTGGCAGAATGTTTTAACATTTATTATTTAAAAAATGACATGATTATTAATATATATCCATATATATGCATATACATATAAACAGCAATATATCAGTAATCAAAGCAAAATATAGTGAAATTGAATGCATGAACTCTTTAATAAAGATGCGTTAAATGTTTTTGTTTGATAACAATGTATCATAAGTAAGAAGACTCAAATTAATTTGATTATCTCCTTCTAAGTATAATTCAGTACATTCTCAACGACGGTATGAAAAAAATAGTACTTCACATATTCCAAAATGGGAGATAGACTTGATAGAATCTTGAGTGATAAATAGAACAGAGAAAAAGAGCCCTGGCTGGTGTAGTTGAGTGGATTGAATGCGGGCTGCAAACCAAAGGGTCGCTGGTTGATTCCCAGTCAGGGCACATGCCTGAGCTGCGGGCCAGGTCCCCAGTGGTGGCCACGTGGGAGGCAACTGCACATTGATGTTTCTCTCCCTCTCTTTCTCCCTCCCTTCCCTTTTGTCTAAAAATAAATAAATAAGATCTTTAAAAAAAAGATAGGAAGAACATTTAAAAAAAGAAAAAAAGAGATTTACTGATAAATATGCTGCCTATTTAGAACTGCATCAACAAAACCTTTTAATAATCAAGAACATTCAATATAATATTGAAAACTATAGGTGTCATAATATAAACTACATATAAGAACTTATTACTTGAGGGTTGTACATTTTGAACACCATTAAACAATTCCTCCCCTCTATCCCCACCTTTAGCAATTACCACTCTATTCTTAGATTCTATGAGCTTGGGTTTTTTTCCCCCACATTTAAGTGAGATCGTGCAGTATTCAGCTTTCTCTGTCTGGCATATTTCATTTAGCATAATGCCTTCAAGGTCTATCCATGTTGTTGACCAAGGTCTATCCAAGGTCTATCCAAGGTCTATCCTTTTTATTTTTAATGGGAAAATAGAATCTCATGTTTTCAATGATTACAATTACTAAACAAAAATATAAATTTAATTCCCTTATGGTAAAATTATATACCAGTGATCATCATTACTCATAATACCCAAAATCAATTGAAAACCTTTCATCCAACTATTTTCTCTTCCAGTTTATTTTCAATTTCAGTATTATTATTTTTGTAAAATATTAGCAGCTTATATTTTGAACAATAAAGCATATAAGCAAGAAAACAATGCATTATTATTGTGTGTACATATAACTATTTTATTAATAATCATTATGATGGTGTGATTGGTAGGGCATGGATTGTTATATGAACAGCTAACATTATGAGTTATGATTTGGTAAAGACACAAAGCTAGTTAGGTAAAAAACTGATGTATGAATATATATATTTATCTAGTTTTCTATCTTATCTACTTCATTATTTAATACTCTTGAATCATATCTTATCTAGACATCTTATCTAGTTTCCTTTCATTTAGATGGAATTTCTAAGAACTTTACTGTTATATGAGCCTCCTTTCCTCCAACCTCATATTTCCATGCGAGAAGGTCCAGAGGAATAGAGCCTTCCACTGCTCATTTTTGCTCCTTTGATGATGGTTAAGAATAAGGAACAGATGTTCTTCAGCTCCTTCAGTATTTTTATTTTTGGTTCAGTTGTCCACAAAAAAGACTCAGCGTGGTCAGCTTTCCACTGTATGGTAAAAGGAGCAGAGCTGATTCTTTTCTTTTTCTTTTTCTTTTACCTATGGGAAGATCCTGCAGTTGTTCAAGTGCTCTAGTGACTAGGAAGTTCCTTTGTATAATTAAAAGCCTGATTGACCATGAATTTAAATGCATTTTCTCCAATAAACTTTATCCTTAAATCCAATATTTCTATCTCCATCTATCTGTTATTTTACTGTTGTTTTTGAACTCTTCGGAAAGATTGACAAGGTTTTACTGCCTGCTTCCCTCATGAAACACAATAATTACTTAAAACATTTCTCACAACGTTTTATTTTTAATGTGTGTGGTAGTTAGCTAGAAATGAGTAAATTAAGATGTTATATTTAGCCCTGGCTTGTGTGGCTTAGTTGGTTGAGTGCCTTTCTGCAAACTGAAAGATCACAGGTTGAATTCCTGGTCAGGGCACATGCCTGGGTTGCAGGTTCTATCACCACTCGGGAGGGCATGTACGGAGGCAGTCAATTGATGTTTTTCTCTTACACTGATGTTTCTCTTCCTCTCTTTCTCCTTCCCTTCCTCTCTCTCTAAAATAAAAAATAAAAAATCAATAAAATAAAATGTTGTATTTCTAAATCCTGAAAATATTTTAACTACTCCAGAAAAGAATAATTCGGGGAATAGAGTAAATCAGATCAAATCAAATATCATATGAATGAAAGGGAAATTATGCTTTGGGATATAGTTACATGATTCATGTGTATTAAATAATGAACATAATATTAGCAACATTGGGTTAATTTAATAAAATGTAGTAGACTTTATCTGAACCTAATATAAAATTATTAGTTGACTTCATGTAAAAAAAGATACTAAAATTTTTAAGAATAAGGATAATTTAAGGACAAAAGGATACTTCCTTTTGTCTTCTTACTGATAATCTACATCTTCCTTCTAAAATAATAGATATATACAATGTATATGTTTCATTGCCATTAAAAAGTATTTAATTCCAGCCCTGAAACTGGTCTTTAGCAATGTGGCTGTGATGGAGTGCCCCTGGCACTACTTATATGTGAATTGAGCCTTCTTGCTTAAGGTTTAAAAATGTCTTAGTAGTATCAGGGCAAAGAAAAACAGAAATAAAAAGATGTAAATATAAAAATTAACAGTCATGAGGTTTCAAATATTGGGTAACACCATACTCTTACACTATTTGCCATGTACACTTCCTCTTGAACAACAATGACTTTGGACAGGAACTTACATGGTTAAGAAACTGCTGATATTATGTAAATTAGAAAGCAATAAGACCACTGCCCACAGAATCCCGCCCCCCGCTCCCCCCCCCCGCCCGCCCCCGGTCTGCTGAGGATGAGAAATAGTCTACCAAGACATGATCTGCTTGGAGAGGAAAGGTGGCCATTCTCTCAGAGGAGAAGGACCAGGAACCTCTTCCTCAATAGGCTTTTATTGTGTTCAATTTGCAAAGGAATACAGGGTGTATACTTAAAGCTCATCAATCATTGTTAGGCAGTAATGTTTAAACAATAGATAATATACAAAGAACTCTGAGGGTTTATTCTGAGTCAGGGTCAGATAGCTAAAGGGCCATAAAACTTTGGGGAAATAAACTCATTCTACACTCAGATCCTTATCATTTAAATTGAGGGTATTAGCAAAGCAGGTTTCATAGGATTTTATGTGCTCTTTCTTAGGCCTGATCACCCTGGGGGAAACCAACCTTTCCTGCCCAGGGCTGCACCACCCTCCAGCATTGTTTCAGGCTTAAATCAGGCAGGGGAAGTAAGGCAGTCAAGAGATTAGGAGACTTCTCACAGACAGAATGAGGACTCAGACTATGTCAAAGCTGAGGGGTGAGGGTCCATCACCCCCCTTTTCTATAGTGCCCCAGTCCTTCCCTGAGGATCCCTTTGTAACCACGTCTATCTTAGGTTGTCCTTCCTTTGAGGAGTCTTACTTCTCATTGGCTAACTGGTCATCTGCTTGGGGCCAAGCAGGGTGAAGTAAAAAGGGGCAGAGGCAGTGCCCCTGACAGGGAGATAAGCTTTGTCTCCTTAGTGGCATATGGTCCCGAGGTCTCTCACTCAGCCTTAGCCATAGGGGAGTTACAGCTTCTGAAACCAGGCAGGACAGTTCCCAACAGTGGGGTTCAATGAATATTGACCTAGTGAATGTAGAAATGTTATTTTTGGCATTTTTCATAGCCATTGTTTTGTGTTTTATTAGTATGCATTCATTAATTTTTATTCTGTTACTGAGCAAATAGACTTCTCACTGATTGACTTTGTAACCTTTCAGGGAAGAGATCTGTGGAGAGCATCAAGAGCATTTTTGACTCACTGATTTCTCGTTTTTGTTAGTACAGCTGTCTGGGACATCGACATTTTTAGCCATGCTGCTCTTGAATAGGTAGTACATTTGTCCAATATAGGTCCATGTATAGCAGTATATGAGGCTGCACGGACTGGATACTGGATTGAGATTTCACTGCAAGGGAGCTTAGAAGTGGAAGCACATCAAAGAATGACAAAGCAAACATGGCCTTGTTAATAATCTGCCATATCTCCTGCCAGTCATGTGGTTGGAGGATAGATACCTGCTGTCAGAATATGTCTTAGCTCCAAAACAATTGCAAGTTTTACTAGTTTAATTAAAAAGCTCAGAAAAGTTTGGGGTATGTGGAGTGAAGGAAGTCTTCACATCATCACCTTAAAGCAAGGCTTAAAGAAGACATCTCATTAACAATCCTGTGTTAATGCTATGCATTACATCTTATTGAAACATTTCTGTTAGAATTTAGGAAGAATGAAGACAGTTGTTATAAAACAATCAAAATAGTTTGAACACTATAAAAGAGTTCGGACACTAAAGATAGTTTGGACACTTTACTGCAAACTTTTTCTTTTGCAGTATTATGTTAGCATTAACTCATCTGTATTCATTGTAAAAGCACGAGCCCTAATGAATTCATTTGGAATTAATATGGATGTCACGCATACTTCTGTAGGAATTCTAATGCAATTCAATGTTAATTTAATGTTCTATTTAAATAAAGTATAACTGTTTCAAGTCATGTAATAATGCTATTGTGTAGAGTTGTAAAGATTATAACAGTACAGATTTCCTCCAGAGAGATGATAATCTCAGGAGTGGCATTTCTCAGCTTCCGTTGGCAGCCTAATGGCTACAATCATAGGCTACTAATAGCTCTCTGAATGATATGCGATGTTCTCCACTGGGCTACAGCTCAGTTATTCAACAGGAGAATTACATCAGATTAAAGATACAGTCTCAGAGTAAACTGTTATTTATGCGGTTTCTGAGTTTACTCGATAGGTGTGGACTATATAAATTCACTCATTATAAGCTAGTACAGTAGTCCAAACAGTCAATATCCTTAACATTTTGTTTAAGTAAAAGAAATGCACAATTAAAATCTACTAGTATTTTTTTTAAGATTTTATTTATTTATTTTTAGAGAGAGGAGAAGGGAGGGAGAGAAATAACAATGTATGGTTGCCTCTCACGTGGCCCTCACCGGGGACCTGGCCAGCAACCCAGGCATGTGCCCTGACTGGGAATCGAACCAGGACACTTTGGTTCCCAGCCACTTTGGTTCTCAATCCACTGAGCTACACAGCCAGGGCAAAATCTACTAGTTCTGATATGAAACTAATACTTCTAACCTATTTACTTATCTGTTAATTGAGTGGACAGTAATATTTAGAAAGTCAAAATATTTATTCAGAAGATAAGAAGATAATTTAGTTAGCAAAACTTAAATGAAATAGTTAATATATTTAGAGAATAGTATAAGTATTCATAAGGAGAGACAGAAAGAGAAAAAGACAGAAAATAACATAAATGATAATCTAGTTTTTGTAAAGAATATTTTGTATTCTATCAATTGTGTGAGTGGGGTACCTAGAAAGAAGCTAGAGTTTGGAGAGAGAGTTAATTTTTCAGTGAAGGATAAATAACAAACATACTATTACCAGTTGCTCAGGTGTCAGAACCCTCACTTTGTGATAATATTATTATGGTGATAAAAATCAGATGCAAATAAAAATATAGTATTTATTTATTTTAAATAATTACTTTATCATTGATCGATTACAGTTATTTGCAACGTCCCCCCTCCCCTCCTCCCTTCCCCTCCAACCCACCTCCCTCCCTAGACTCCCTCCTCCCCATTAGTTCTGTCCATGTGTCCTCTACCGTGATTCCTGAAAACCCTTCTCCCCATTGTCCCCTCCCCACTCCCCCCTGGCTATTGTTAGACTGTTCTTTTTTTTCTTTTTATAAAGATTTTATTTTCACTTTTAGAGAGAGGAGAAGGGAGGGAGACAGAGAGAGACAGAAACAGCAATGTGTGGTTGCCTCCCACGTGGCCCTCACTAGGGACCCGGCCCACAACCCAGGCATGTGCCCTGACTGGGAATCGAACCGGGACCCTTTGGTTCCCAGCCCTCGCTCAATCCACTGAGCTATGCCAGCCGGGGCTGTTAGACTGTTCTTAAATTCAATGTCTCTGGTTAAGCTTTGCTTGCTTTCTGCTTTTGTTGATTATGATCCAGTTAAAGGTGAGATCATATGGTATTTGTCTCTCACTGCCTGGCTTACTTCACTTAGCATAATGCTCTCCAGTTCCATCCATGCTGTTGCAAAGGGTATAAGCTCCTTCTTCCTGTCTACTGCGTAGAATTCCATTGTGTAGATGTACCATAGTTTCTTGATCCATTCATTTGTAGATGGGCACTTAGGTTGTTTCCAAAACTTGGCTATTGTGAATTGTGCTGCTATGAACATTGGAGTGCATAGGTTCTTTTGAATTGGTTTTTCAGGATTCTTAGGGAATCATCCCAGTAGTGGAATTGCTGGGTCGAAAGGCAGTTCCATTTTCATTTTTCTGAGGAAGTTCCATACTGTTTTCCACAATGGCTGCACCAGTCTGCATTCCCACCAACAGTGCAGTAGGGTTCCCTTTTCTCCACATCCCCTCCAA
>PVJI01026096.1:0-19455 GCA_004026765.1 Micronycteris hirsuta
TCATCCTCTCCTTTAGCATATGTTTTAATGTGTTTCCTCCCTTTGTCTTTCTTTGGATAAACCACTTCCTGGTATTTGGGGTGTTATTTCTGTTGTTTCAACATGTATGTGGGGAATTGTTGCAATTTTCACTCTGTCAATTACATTGGCCAAGAAATAGTATTTCAACCTGATGCCTTCCACATTTGTATAGATTCCAAACTCCATAGTTCAACATTGAGCCAAAAATATGCCCCATCTACATGATGCTAAAGGTCATTCCCTTGAAATTCATCATACTAGATGGAATTTTATTTCTTGCCAAAAACTTTGTGGGCGTCTGTCATGACATTTCTCTTCCTTCCATCAACAGCAGCAGCGGCAGCAGCCTCGTAATACTTCATGTTCAACATTGCATGACATCAGAGACTCTCCCGCATGTTTCTGTGGGTTGTCACCACATGCCTGGAACTTCAGGGCCAGTGTTCCCATAGTCTTTATCTCTTCATCATTGCACATCAAGATTCACTTTCTTTACAAATGCTGCCTGGTTAACCCTGCCCGATAGTAAAATCACTGACATTCTCAGTTAAAATAAAATTGTATATTTCTCTTGCACTGATTGGTTTTTGTTTTCTCCATCAGGTTATAAACTTTTTATGAGCTTTGAGTGTTAAAAAAAGTCTCACAACTGACCAACCCCCATTCTTTGATGATATGTGAATTTCATTGGACTATATATGGATTTATCTTATTCTTCACAACTTTATTTTTTCCCCTTGAACATACCCATGCATCACTTTCATGGGTTAATGTAGTCAGAACACCTCCTGGCATTCTGAAGACACTCACAGTGCTGAGAAAATGAATATCTTTTAAACATTTATCTTCTCTGTTGTTATGCTATGGTAACCAAAGCTGCCTGGAAAACCACAACATTCTAACTGCTGATGGTGTCAATCATGAAAATGCTGGTTTCTGTGCCAAGAGAACTTGTTAAGAGGGAAGAACGTATCTTTCCCACTCCTCTTTTGCTCTGAGGAAGGTCTTTTCCCTAAGCACTTCTGGCTTCTTGGCCTATTCCTTACTTTTCTCCATGGAAATAGAATGAGTTACTTGACATGATGAGTCTAGGAGAGGAATTGGACACATACGACTTGGCATCTGTTTCCTTTTGGGAGCCAGCCATGCTCTACCATGGCAGGAGTTTCATAGGGCAAACTCCACAAAGGGCAGCCTGCAGAGGAACAGGGCTACCTGAGACTGGGGCAGGGGATCAGTCTCATTCCTAGTATTAATTATTAGTGTTCATCTGCCCATTTTTGCTGCATACCTAAGCTTATAACAGATGGTCTTTTGGTTTCTATCTGACTTACTCTTTGTCTTATGTCATAAAATTAATCAGGAAAGGAGTGTGCCACTCGGGCCCCCCACCATCCTCAACAGCGCTACCAAATATTTGGCTGGAATTGGCAGAAGTTAGTAAGGTCCCAAGGCAATGCTGCTCTGTCTGAGTGTGGGCATGGTGTACATCTATTTCCTCCCCGAAAGCCTGTGCTAGAAGAGTTAGCACTCAGTGGCTGGTGACTGTGGTCCTCTACCTTCTGTCTTTAAGAAATTGCCTAGTTCCTCTCATTCTACTGTCCCTTGGCCTAAAGCCACAAACCAATTTCAAGGAACATTTCCATCCCACAGTGATCAACCAATACCTTCCTTCACCAGGGCACAGCCGTTCCCCAGCCTGCCTGACTCTGTAAGCACTCATTGAATGACGACTCTGCACACACTGTGATCCTGCCATGATGTTTATCTCTTACTTTGCAAGAGCACTGAGGACATTCTAATTTATGTCCATTAAATTGCGTTTTTGTAGCCTCTTTCCTTTAAGCAACTCCCAGAAAGTGGGATTATCACAATGGAGTGGAGGTGGGCTGCTTATGCTTCAAAGGAAAGAAGCCTTTCAGTCCAATCTATAAATGTACACTTTGCACTTGCTCTGGATATTGGCCATGTCTCTACCTATTACGGAGTTAAGGACCCTCTTCCAACAAACCAGTTTAATTTTAATCAAATGAGAGTATGACTAAACCTTGCAGCCTCATTGCTTTAACTACCAAATGACCCATGGAGCCTCAAAAACAAGTGGGAAAAATAGACACATGTGAAACCACCTTTCACTAGTTCTTGCCTCCCACCTCCCACTCTATGTCTTTCTTTCATCTTCTATGCCCAGATATGGCCGACGCATATGGAAATAGAATCTCCCAACTTTTTCTCTCTGAGACCAGCTTAGTGTATTTTATAATCTCAGCTCTTGTTCCAAGAAAACTAAGATCAATCTCAAAAAGCAGTCTTCTGACTTGGCAGACACTTGTGTGGGAAAGTCTTTAAACAAAAACAAATTTGTTGACGTACTGAGACAAGAAACTCAGAGAACAGATAAAATATTCCATGAGCCAACTTTGCCCTCAGCTTCAGCATTCACAGTTTTCTCAGCCAACAGTCCCTGTTCCACTCTGCAGATGAAGCCAACTCATCAGCCTCTCGTGATTAGGCCAAATGCCTTTACCTAAGGACCGAAAGAACACCGAGACAACCATAAAGATAATCCCTAACTGTAGAAACTTCAGGCTGTGGTGCATAAACAAAACACCTGATCAACAACAGGAATGACAGGTATTAATAGCAGACAATACCCTGAGATGGCTTTTATACTCCCCACACCCGTAACCAATTTCTTCTGGCCATCATTTCTTCACCTCCAAGGCTACACAGAGAGGTCCCTCTGTCTTTGTCACAGTGAGTGACAACACAACAGAACTTACTGAGTTCTGCTTCAAAATAGAAATACAAATAAAGACTGGGGTTCCCCAAGGAAGGAAGTTGCTTTTCCTTTCTGAAGCAACAAATGAAAGAGACAGGGAGAAGAGGAAGAAAGTTCTGGGGAATATCAAAACAGCTGCAACTCCTTCATCAAGGGAAAGCTACATTGCTGAGGGATAGCCTCATGCCAGAGAAATAGATTCAGGTAAGGAAACTGGTCTTATAAAGGACCAAGACAGCCAGAAAGCAGAGTGTATCCCTTTATGCCTAATGGAAAACACTGGAGGCTCATTGCAACCCAGTGGATTGATTTACTCTCTGAAAGTTAACCTCAACCTCTAGAATTTTTGCCTGTGCCCACCTTCTTCCACTGTAGTTTCTCAGAGAACAAGGGCTTAGAAATAGCACACAGGAGCCAGAACAGAAAACACAAGAAGGTCAAGTAACTCCTGTACATTTCTGGTGCTATGGATTTTCCTGAGTTGTTTTTCTTAACAGTCAATAAAAAGTCAATAACAGAACCATCACTGAGATGCTCAGCCTTGCTTGCTTACCTACACTTTCTGAGAAAGACAATCTTTTCATTCATCAGAAGTTCCTGTTTCCATTGGTAGAAATCAATAATAAGAATTAAGAATTAGTATGAAGCCCAGTGGCCCTCAATCTGAGTAGAAACCTCTATTTTCCAGGTGCTCAAAGTGCTTCCCAAACACTAGTCCTGTGATCCACAATTCTGATCAGTATGTAGCTGATAGGTTAAATTTAGCTTCTAAATATCAACATCTGTGTTCAAATCAAGAGTGGATCCAACCATCAGTGAGGGATTAGAACGTATAAGTCAACATCCCATCAATATAACCCAGGACCATCATATCAGTGCTACTAAAAAAATCAGGTGACCGCCATTAATACCAGTCATAGTGTGATGTCATTGACAGTGTTGTCCTAACAATCCATGCCATTCTCCTGGGCCTGGACCCACAGCTGCTGTCCACTCATGCCCCTTGAAATAAACAGGACTCAAAAGACTGACATTATTTTCCCAAGTTCTCAGATAACCTCAATACTATTTGTCTTCTGTAAATAAACTAGTCTCTCCAAAAAGAAACTTATGTACAATAATTAGTTCCCTGATATCTTTTCACAAAGTACAGGACCAAATATATCTAGTGGAGCCTGAAGCCTAGAACTAGCATTTTTTTTACAAAGGCATGTTCCAACTCGTTAACAGTAAGAAATTGCTAATTGTGGAATGAATTCTCTGGTATTTTATATAATTGAAAGAAAACAGTAATACTCTTTCAGAAATTTACCACAAATGAAACAAGGCCGAGGTTTTCAAAATTCCTCAACTGTAATCTACTCCACAGAATCCTAATTCTGGAAAGAACCTTGAAAGTTCATCTAGTTCATTTTCAAGCCTTCAGAAAAGACCAAAAGAACTGGGGATAAGGGAAAAGAAAAAAAAAATCCGGATTCAAGTCTTATCTCAGCCACTTAACCACTTGACCATGGAACCTATCACAGCATCTCCCTCGATGTCAATATGCATACATATGCATTGACGAGAGTACTGGACCAGATTATGTCTAAAGTTCCATCCAAATTTAACACCCACCATCCTGTAAAATCAGACTACTTTTAAAATTGACTAGCAAGAAAAAGTCTACACCGTCCCTTAGAGATATATGCCAAAACTTTGTAACTTTTAAACTAGTGGGCTACCAATGGTCACAGCTGACATCTGGGGAAATGTAAATTAAAATTTTAATTTTGAGTTTGACTGTAAAAGTCAAACTTCTACACGATTTAAAAGTGAGAATATTTTTTCTACTTGAGACAACCTAGGAGAGTGACAGAATGAGAAAACAGGAAATGGGTCACCATTTGCTCTTGTTGAATGCAATCCATAACATGATTAGAGAGAAAGTGAATGGTGCACCTGCCCAGGGAACAGCTCAAATCTGCTTTCTTTTGAATTGAGTATTTTTCTTTCCCATTTTATACCCTTTTTTCCTAACTAGCCAAATATTAGCAAATATTATCTAAATCCCTCTGTGATTGGCTTAGGGCTTATAAAATACATATTTTCATTATTTTATCTTTCATCAAGTGATATTGTACCAGTTCACATACAGTATAAGAATCTTACAATTCTTTACTTCCTTTACTCCCTCCCCTGTGTTTATGCTATTGTTATGCAATTTAATTCCATATCAAGGTCTGTCCAGAAAGTATCCATCAAGGTAATATGAAAATAGAGATATTTATTGAAGAAAATACAAAATACAGAAACATTGTACATAGAACAGTGACACCTCAGTGCCCTTCAAAGTTATGACCTTGAGAAAACCTGATTCACTGATGGTGGTATGAATGAAGTCATTAGCAACTGCAGCATGATGTTCCTTCTGCTCTGGTACCGGAAGCCGTACAATGAATTTTGCCACAGTACATTTTATGCCAAGATTCTGCATCAAAATCTTGGACACAGTGGTTTTTGGAATCCCCAGATCAGGTTCTAGTTCTCACTGTCAGTCGCCCATGTTCGTTGACTGCAGCCTGTACACATTCAACATTCTCAGGCGTTCTGCTTGTTGCAGGCCTTTCTAGAACATGGGTCACTCTCAACAGATTCTCAGCCATTTTTGAAGCATTTGTGCCACACTTTTATTTGTGTTGCCTCACTGTATCATCTCCAAAAGCCTTCTGAATCATCCCAATAGTTTCCATGGAGGAATGTTTAAGCTTAAAGCAAAATTTGATACAGATCCGTTGCTCTGCTCACTTAGTCGTTTTGAATGTGATGGCCACACAATGAATATGCTAACTCAGGGGCATCTACTGCCCCCATTGATTAGTACAGTCAAGTTGTCATTGTTCATGCACATGCATTCCAGTCCCCTCTCCTTGGCTGCCAGGTTACATCAATGTTGTGCAAATCATTCTCATTATATTAACAATGGCTAGACTTTTTTTCAGACCTCATGTATCTTGTGAATCCCATAATACACTGTTACTAGCATTTTTCGCTTTAAAGAACCAATTCTCTTTTAAAGAGATTTAAATTAGAAATTATTTTTCTTTATGTTTTTACATTTCTGGTGCTCTTCCTATTTTGTTTAGATCAGGGTTTCCAACTGGTACCATTTTCTTCTGCTTGATGGACTGCTTGATGGACTTAACATTTCCAATTGTTCATGCCTGGTGACGGATTCTTTCACATTTTATATATATTTTTGAAAGACATTTTTGCTGGGTAAAGGATTCTATTTGACAGTGTATTTCTACATTAAATTAAAGATCTTGCTCCATTGTCATCTAGCTTTCATTGTTTACAATGAAAAATCTGCTCTTATACTTACTTTTTTTCTTCTCTGACTTGTCTCTGACTACTTTTGGGATTTTTCTCTATACCACTGGTTTTAAGCAATTTGATTATGAGATGTTTTCTTCATATTTCTCTTGCTTTGCATTGATTTAGCTTCTTGGAACTGCAGTTTATAATTTTCCCTAAATTTGGAAATTTTTCAGTTATTGCTTTTTCAATTTTTTTTCTACCAACACCCTCTCTCAGGGACTTTAATTACATGTATAATAACAGGCTGCTTAATGTTGTCCAATGCTCACTGATACTCTCTCACTCTTTTCAGCCTTATTTCTCTGTGTTTCATTTTGGATATTTTCTATTGTGATAGCTTCAATTTCATAAATCTTTTCTTCTACAATTTATAACATGCATTATTCCTATACAGTGTATTTTTTATCTTACATATTATAGCTTTTATTTCTACAAGTTAAATTTTGGTCTTTTTTATATCTAACAAGTCTCTACTTAATTTGTTCATTCTTTCTCCCAGCTTTTTGAACACATAGAATATAGTTATAATAACTTTTTAAATGCCTTTCTATTTATTAATTTTATCTTGGGGTCTGTTTTGATTAATTGATTTTTTAAAAGATATTTTATTGAGTATGCTATTACAGTTGTCCCATTTTTTAATTAATTTTTTAATTGAATGCTACAAACGACTAATTTTACCTTGTTGGGTGATGATTATATTGTAATCCTATAAATATGTTGGACTTCATTCTGAAACGCAGTTAAGTTACTTGGAAACAGGTTAATTCTTTAAGATTGTGCTTTTAAACTTTTCTAAATAAAACAAGAGAAGCATTTGATCTAGGACAAACTTTGCACTACAACGGAAGCAAAATCCTTCTTTGCACTCTACCTGTTGTCTATGAATTATGAGACTTCCCACTCTGGCTGGTGGGACAGTTACTTTTCCTGTACCTTTTGTGGAGCTGACAAAATCCTTTGGGGCATTTTTTTACCCCAGACTTGGCGCTGATCAGTACTCAGCTATCTACTTGAGAGGACATGCCTTCTGCAGATCTCCAGAGCTCCCTCTCTCTGTGCAGCTCCCCTCCCTCCCAGTATTCTGTCCTGAAAACTCTAGACTCTTTGGCCTCCCTAAATTTTCAACTCTGGCTTTTCAACTTAAGGAGACCACTGGTCTCTGCTTGGGTTACTTCTCCCTAGGACACAGACTGGAAACTTTCTTTGGGTAGTAATCTAGGGCAATTTAAGGACTCTCACTTGTCTCTCTGTTTTCAGGGATCAATGTCTTTCATTGGCTGATGTTCAATTGTTTTACAATTGAGAACTATTGTTTTATATATTGTATCCAGATATTCAGCTGTTTCAGGAAAGAGGATAAATCAAGTCTTCATTACTTCATCTTGGCCAGAAGAAGAGGTGTCATGAATTTTGAAAATTTCTCTCCCCATAGAGTTCCTGTGTTCAAGTGTTCTATTGCTGTATAACAAATCACTGCAAAATTATTGGATTATTATAAGAGTTGTGTTTATTTTGCTCATAAATCTGTGGTGGGACAGAACTCTCTGAGAGCAACTCAGCTTTGGTCCACCCGGCATTAGTTGGGTGGCTCAAAGGCTGGGAGATGGAATCATCTGAATATTCACTCATTCACATGTCTGGCCTTTGATAGTGGCTGTTGGCTAGGATCTCAGGTACCACTATTGTCAGAACACATCATGCCATTTTTTTTTTTTTTTTGTGGAGATTTGGCTCCTTCACAGCATAGTTAAGGGCAAATATTTAGAGATGGAGAGAGAAAGTCATGTGAGAGCTGCATCATCTTTTCTAACCTGGCCTCAAAAATAACACAGTCTAACTATGTCACGTTATATTCTTCAGAAACAAGTCACTAAAACCAGCCCATATTCAAGGACAGAGGACTTTGACTTCACCTTTTGATGTAGGGAGTGTCAAAGAACTAGTAAACCTGTTTTTAAAAGTCTAACCTTTGTTTTCTCTATGTTGCTTTTTTCTGCTGATTTTGCTATTTCTTTTTCATATCAGATACTTTCCTTTGTCATCTGCTTTTCATTGGTTGAATGTTCATATTCATGACAGAGGCACTAAAAATCTCCAACTGTGTGGGAGGTTTTGTCTATTTTGACCTTTATTGTGGTTTGTTTGAATTGTTTAAATGGAGAAGTTTTTAAATATACTTAGATATTTCTTCTTCGATCAATCATATTCCCTAGAAAAATATATCCAGTCTCCTCTTCGAAAGAAGAAACACAATAATCTGGGACATGGATGAAGAAAGTTGGGAAGTCTCAGAATCCAGTACGCAATTGTCTAAACTCCCCTGTTTTCTGTCCAGTATCTCTATCATCAACTGAACTTCAAGTTCCATCTGCTTATCCTCTCTAGACAATATAACTTTATTCTTTTTCCAGGGTGAAAGAATGGCCATTCATTAGGTGGCTCCTCAGAGTGTGAGAGGCAACCTGGGACCTAAATAGCTCTCAAACAGACTTTGAAACAATCCTGAGTATTCAATCTCTATTTCCAATTCCTTCCAGAAGAACCTAGCACCACTGATTACCAAGTATTTGAAGAGTCTATGAATCAGGTGGATATCTTGTCCTCACTGCTGGATTACGATTCCTTTTTTGAAGTCTGCTAAGAATTTGTTAGTCATTTTCTCCTGCTTTCCTGTTTCCAAAATTTTATTTCTGTTGTCTTCTCTTCCAATCTATCCTTCTTATAGATATAGCTTTATAAAATTCCTTTACTGCCATTTGCTGTGGTTGAGGGAAGAAGCAAATATAAGCATGTGATTAATCCACAATCTTTTCTTAGATGTCAAACTTACATTTTTAAGCTTTACCTTCAGGTTACTCAATGCCAAGACTTTCCAGGTGCAGCTATCCTCTACAACATCTAATTCCCTAATTAGTCATTCTATGCTCCTTTGGAATCTCTCTAGAATTCATTTAACAACCTTCAACTTCTTTGTTCTCTGTAGAAATTCTCCCAAGTGACTGCCAACTATTTTCATGCTTTACCTGGATGATTTGGCCCAGTTCTTTAAAAAAAACACTTCTAGGTTAGATTATCAACATTAAAATCTGCATCTTCAACATTCCTTCTAGTCATTAACTCTTTAGAGATTCTCCTTAAAGTTTCATTTCATATTTTTATTCCTATTCATAGCCCTGCCTGGATCACACATATATATCATGTTTTCCAGCTTTATTGTTTTCTAAAAACTAACATTAAATATTTAACACAATGATTAATTTACAAACATGATTTATTTTATCTGTATATAAATCAAGGTAAAATAAAATTCAAATCTTATTGGTGATTAAGACATTTATCTAGAACAGCACTTTTTTTTAAGTCCACAAGCAATAAATTGTAATTAATCACCATCTACAATGAGCACAGAGGCCTAGAACAGTTAATTTGCCAAACATCATTCAGCCAGATTATGGCAGAATTATGTTTGGTTCTTTTCAAACTTCCATACTGACTCATATATGCACTTATCTACTAGCTGAGCAGATAAAATAAAATAATGAACTCTCATGTACCTATGACCTAACTCACACAATTTTCAATTCATGATCTGTCTTGTCTCAAAAATACTACACCAATTTTTCCAATTTAATTACTTTGAGGCAAATCCCTGATACATCATTGCATAAATGATGAAATTTTAAGTTGAAAAATCAATAGTTTAGATTAACTAATACCAATTACCTATAACATTTAAACTATAAATAAATCATTCCTAATTAGAAGTGAGTTCTACCAAACTGACCGTATGATTATTTGCTATTTCAACAGGAAAATATACAGGCATACCTCATTTTATTGCACATCACTTTATTACATTTTGTAGATGTTGTATTTTTTACAAATTGGAGGGAAGACCCTCCACCAGCAAAAAGATTATGACTCAGTTTATTCTAATATTTGCTTATTGCAATGGTTTGGAACCAAAGCCTCAATATCTCTGAGGTATGTCTGTATGTACTGATTAAATAAGGCAAGATAGGCAAACCTCAGCTTCATCCCTGACAATCACCCAAAGTCTTAACTCTCAGCCTTCCTTCTGACCTTGGGACTTGAACTTCATTTTAGTTTTACTGGTTCAACCTACTCTCAACAGATGTAGACTTGCCTCAGCTCTCTGGTTCTTCTGATACAATTTCAGTCTGTATTTATTTCTATATTTCCAAGCCCAGCTTAATTCCCAACATAAAGTAGAAATTTGACTGATGCCTATTTAAGGAGTGATGAGGATAGCAAAGAAATCTCAATGAAGGAAGAAATACTGGCCACCTGCTCCAGGGCTTACCTCACCAAAGCAGCAGTTTTCTTTTCAATTTTTAGTGTATTTTGCTACCCAGAAAAATACTGACACCAAATGGTTTTTCATCTGCAAGACCATTCAAATAATCTTAGGTGCACAAACAAGCTGGGGTGGCCCCTGCCGTCAGGCAGAACCAGGGTGCCTCTGTGGGTTGCCTGCTCATACTTTATTTCTAATGATCCCTGAGCAGCTCTAGGTCTCAAACAGAAAATGCTTCTTGGTGCCATTAAGAACCTTTTAGGAAACAACTTTATTGTCCATTAACAGATGAATGGATATAAGAAGATATAGTGTATACACAATGGAATATTATTTAGCCATAAAAAAGAAATCCTGATATTTGTGACAACATGGATACATCTTCAGGGCATTATGCCCATTTAAATAAACCAGACAAAGAATAAACAAACACTGTAAACTATCATTTATATGTAGAATCTTTTTTTTTAAAGTTAAACTGGTAGAAACTGAAAGTATAAAAGTAGTTGCCAGGGGCTGGGGATTGGGAAATACGGAAAGGTTGGTAGAAGGGCACAAAGTTTCATCTATAAGATGAATAAGGTCTGAGGATCTAGTGTATAACATGGTGACTATAGTTGTATAATTGAAATTTGCCAAGAGAGTAGAACTTAAATGTTCTCACCAAAATGTATATTTAAATATGTGAAGTGGTGGATGTGTTAACTAGCTGAGAAGAATCCTTTCACAATGTATACATATACCAAGTTCTACACTTTAAAAACCTTAAAATTTTATTTATCAACTATCCCTCAAAGGAACCAAGAGGATGAGGAAAAGACACTCTCTCCCAGGGCGTTCCCTTATAGAGCACCCATCGCTTCAGAAGCAGGGGACACTTTGTGGAGGTAAAAAAATATTTTTTAACAATGTTGTCATCTAAATGAGAGAAACATTTAGATGCCCGCCAGCCTCCTGACACCAGACCGGGTTGGGTGGTAGAGTAAAGCCCCAGAAGCTGGCCTGAGCGGGTGTCGGACACAGCTGGAGAAGGGAACTCCAGATGCACACGTCCAGCTCCTGAGAGAACCTTCCCAGATGAACTCAGAGCATAGTGCCCCTCAGGGTCCTCCTGCGTAAAGCAGAAATAACAACACCGACCAACCACACAGATCATGTCACTACAACCACAGCTCCACCGAGAAGGTGCTGAAGACTAAAACACTTCATTCCTTTAGAAAAATGACCCTTTCCACTAATCTCTATGCCCCCAAAGTGTGATCACTGGGGTCCTTGATTTGTACAAGTAAGAGAAGTGGTTTTGGAGAACAAACTGTCTTGGCTCTGTGAATACTTGCTTGTGCAGTCAGGAACAGTTTAGTATGGGTCTGTTCAGTGTCACAGTCAAGGGAGGGAAGGCATAAAATGCTGATCCAAGAAGCCATCTTGCTTTGAGGAGTGATGAAGTACATTTTTGTGTGCTGAGGCACTCTTATGGGTTAGATTTCTTTGCAGAACAAACCCAAGCAGGCAGGTACAGGAATAGAATGGTTTACTGAGAGATTATTAGTGAAACCAGAGGCTTATCTGGCCTTGGGCCTCGGGGGAGATGCACAAAGAAGGAGAGTTGATACAGTCCAAGAAGAAGAAAGGGAGAGAGCCTTATCCCTAATTTGATGTATCACTCAGACGGTGGGTGGGAAAGTTCTGTCAAGTCCTCTTTGCCTGGGAAATAAATTATTCCCCAAGTTTCTGTTATGTAGTGGTCAGAGAGCTGTGAGTCATTCAGTGACTCACAGAGCCATCATCAATGTATATTTTGGGGTGCTCACTGGGTTCTTGAGTTCACGCTGATAAGGAAAGCTAGCTTTTGTTGTGACTGAGGGTTTTTCCATGTTACGTGTTTTCTGTGTTTTCTTAGCTGCCACAGCCATCCTGATGGTGTCATAGCACTCAGAATGACAGAAATGTAAAATACTTTTTGAAAATAGTCAGCCAAGAATTTATGAATTGGGGAAATTTTAAAATGCACACCCACATGTCGGGACTATTAACTGTGTATTTATGAAGTCATTTTCATTTTTATCTTACTCTAACAAAAGGAAATGTGTTGATGCTCTGTTTAGGGAAAACATGCTAATGCTGCTGCTCAATAGCTATGTGACCTGGGACATGTCTCTTAACTTCCAAGGGCCTCAATTTCCTCATCACTCGTTACTCTCCTGATAAAACATCTCTAAGCTTCAAATAAAGCCTAGAAAGTACCAGAACACACATTTCTCTCTTTCTAAAGGCCTTCTAGGGCCATACCTTTCCCAACCCAGGTTGTATCCAATGATGATTTCTCAATGAGAAGCTGACTGTGAGCTGTGTTTACAGGAGGTTCACAAAATATGCTGGCAGTGGCCAGAAATAGACTATTGGAAATACACAGTCCCACTCAAGTACATTCACGCATTCAGCAAACATATATCTAACACCTACTATGTGCTGGTCACTAAGTACTGAGCTTCCAGTAATGTCAGAACAAAAAAGTTTCTCCTCTCATGGAGCTTACATTATAGTGTGGGAAGATGGACAATAAACACAAATAAGTAACATACATAGGTGCACACATCTGTGGAAAAATAGAGCAGGCACTGAGATAAGGAGTGCTGGGATATTGGCGGGGAATGAAATTTTCAAAAGTAAGTTTGGGCTTGGCGTCACTGAAAAGGTGACATTTGAGCAAAGACTTGAAGGAGGTGAAAAAATGAGCCGTAAGGATGCCTCAGGAAGAGTGATCCGGGTAGAAGAAACAGCCACGGCAGAGACCCACGGTGGAAACACGGCTGCAGCACTGGAGTGCAAGGTGCCCAGTGGTGGGGCAGAGGGAGTGCAGCGAAGGGTGGGAGTGAGGTCGGAGGTGTACAGGGAGCCAAGGCCTGTAGGGTCTTGTAGGGGCTTTGGAAAACTTTTTCCTTTTACTTTGATAAAATGGGAAGCCATTGGAAGATTTTGAGTAGAGGAATAGCAAGATCTGACTTACATCTTTCCATAAAAATCAATCTGTTTGTTGTGTTGAAGAATAAAATATGAAGGGCATGGCAAATGTGGAGTCACTAAAACCATTTAGGAGACTATTTCAATAATCCAGAGTAGAAATTATGTTTGCTTGGACCAGGGTCGTAAAATGGAGGTGTGAGAGGTGGTTGGATTCTAGGTATAATTTGAAGGTAGATTCATTAAGATCTCCAGATGCATTGGAAATAGAGTGTGAGAAAAAGAGAAGAATTATGGATGGCTCCAAGGTTGAGAGCTTCATTTGTAGTAGACATTCTTTTGAGGTTTTAATGTGATACATAAAGATCCATATACTTTATGCCCATTCTTATGGGTCTGCCTATATCCTCTCTCCCACCTGCCCCCTATCTTCTATTATTCTATCTAGGCTTCTGACCAACGAGCCAAGTCATTCACCACTGCCCAGGAGCCTTGTCTGTCTCTACTAGAAGCCACTTTACCATACCGGGTTATACAAATGTGAAGTCAGTCTGAGCCTGCACACTATTTGATGCTGCAGTAATGGTTAAGGACAAGAAAATGGCCAAGAGCACCTAAAACAGGTTATATTGAGAGAATACGAAGGAACTCAGAAGAAGTGTCTCAGACATTAGGGGTGTGGTTTACATTTATGATACAGCATAACTATTGAGACAGTATTGTATCAGAACTTAATGAGCAATGGATATCTGCCAAAGATCCTGCATGATGTAGATAAAGGCAGTAACTAATGAAATTTTGGGTTGCCTCACATTGAGAAGACAAGTATTTTCTTGCTTGCTTGAGAGTTAGTTACATTGTATTTAGCACAAACGTGTTTTTGAGGAACAATGTGAGTCTGGACTAGCATGTAAGTAAATGTTAGACAGCCAAAGGGGTGGATTGTAGTGGTGATTTGCCACTTGTTTATTGTTTTGGCTGCCCAGCACCTGAATTCCTTAATAATGGTGGAGAATTCGCTGTTGTGTGAACCTCATGGGAGGCAAGGCCTGTTCTCCTCAATGGAAAATGAAAGTGCCAGATAAATTTTTCTCCCTGACTTCACTGAGACCATGAGCACCTAGCTCAACTAATCAAATGCTCTTGTCTAGGATTTTAAATCTGAAGAAATATCTACAAATAAGTAACTAATTCATTCCACTGATAAAGAGAGCAGTATCCAGTGTCCAGTGGCAGCAACATCAATAACAACATCTCCTGCCAGGGGATGGAACCAGCAACACCATGACTGTGCTACTCCTTAAATGCGGCATGACCTTAAATGCAGTTCTGACTACCTGGATTTCTAAAGCTACTGCTTGTTTTCCATACCTGGTCCTTCAGCCTTCCTGTTGAGCATTCTTGAGAACTACTGATATTCTTCCAATTTTTTTCTTAAATTTAGAAAAATTGATCGCTATTGTATGTAACAAAAATCCTTGTTTGGCACAACTATTTCTTACCCAATATCTATTCCCCCATCATCCTTCCTGCTTGAATCCCCAGGTTTATGAAGGGTCAGCTGAGCTACTCACATTTCCCCCTCGCATTCAGCCACACATGTCCATGAGACACAGATTTTGGCTAATAATTTGTCATTGGAAGTCTGCTAATATATTATATTAGATACATCTTGTGTGTTTCCTCATATTCTTTCAGTATCACCTGTTCCCCAGACCCTCAGCCACTTGTTCCACCTCCACTTCAGCTGTGGTGTTGAACTCCATGCTATGCGAAGTTCTACTGCCTGAATCCAACATCCACAGTTTCTATAGGGCCCTGGCTCCTCCTACCACTCACAAACTCAGAGGAGGGGCTGCATTTCCAGACATGGACGTTGGATTCCTGAGCAGCTATTGAAAAGGCCAGGTAACACAACCCAGAACTATGGGGGAGTTAATTCTCCAAAGTTAAAACTTAAACCAGTGAAAGACAGGAAATGGGAGAAGGCCAGAAGATAAATTCTCTTTCCATTCCTTCATCTATTGGACTATTCTAAAGCATAGTTTTCCTATATTGCCTGTCTGGTGACATCTCACATGGCCAAAAGAGAAGACAAGTTCAACCAACAGTTGTGTGTTTAATGCTTTGTGCAGAGAAGTAGAAATATATCGAGTTTCATTTACTTCCCTCCCTGCTCCTCCTTTACTTTATTTTCACTCTCTCCCAATAATGCATTAGCACTTAAACCTCGCCAAAAGTCTCAATTTCTGGGGAAACTCTGATAAAACAATCTCTTTTGAGACTTTTTATTTCTCCACTAAACAGGAGAGTCTGGTGTGGTCCTTTCCCACTTCTACCTACCTTGAACATGAACATGATGTCTGGAAATATTTTGTGACCATTAGGGAAAGGCCAAGAGAACTAATGAGCCACTGGTTCTGACAGTATCAAGTTGCTGAACCACAGTCAACAGTTTACCTCTTGCATGTGAGAAAAATCAATCCCATTTTTTAAACCACTAAAGTAGGTTTTTCTGATAGTTGCAGTTGAATAAAGTCTCAACAGATATACCTACCCAAAAGCTGTATTTCCAAGTTTCTTAGTAGCAATTGTGCCACATAATCAAGGCATTATACTAAATAAGAGTTGAAGATTTTATCCAGCAATAGTTCCATTTGAGTTAGCTTTCAGGCCAATTTGTAGTCTAGATAATGATTATTCTGACCTCAATTGTTTGGCCCACTCCGCAATTCTATATACTCCTTACCATCTCTGGGGGCTCTTTAACACTCTGCTTTTGGGCTTCTCTCCAATCTTTATGTTTTTAACTTGTGAGTCCCTTTCCTAGCACTTTCTTACAAACACATATCGCACGGCTCTTCTCTAACCACTGGGCTCTCCACACTTAGTTTCCATCTGTTTCATTGATGTATGAGTGTTATGTCTATGAGAGACACTCCTGTGCTATGAGAAGGGAAAACATCATTTAAAGCAACCAACCAGAAACAAATACACATACACACAACCTGTTTTCTAGAGACAACTAGGAACAGAGTATAAAGAAGAAGAAAGGAGCTTTTACTCATCCCTGGGGTCACAGAGAAGGGAGATACATTCTTTAGTCCTCCAGTAGTCCAGGGCTTAGAATCACCTGTAACCAATGGTAGCAATGGTAAGTCCCTCAACCCTGGAGATGCTGGAATAGACCTGTGAAAGGAAGACCCTAGACTTCTGATTGTTTCATAGATTAACAGAATCCATCCTTTGTGAAAGAAAATGGAGGGCAGGGTGGACACCAAATTTATAATAATATACACCAAAAATAACCCCATACCTTCATTCCATACAAAGTTAACAGGTATAATATTTTTTGATACTCAGGATATTCATTTCTCAAAATTATTTTATAATTATCTCAACGTCCATCATAAAAGATTGGCAAGAAGTTTAATATCACATTCTTAGAACTTCTTGTCTTTCCTGAACTATACCAGAACCATGTACTGCAAAGGAAGTCTATAAAAGTTTTCCTCCAAAATGAGGGAAATGAGAGAACCCTACTGGCCATCTTTCAATGCTGCTACAGAGCACTGAATCTCCTCTCCTATCTGGCATTGTTCATCTTGCCTATGAAAGATTTTGACATGTCCCTGGCCTCCAACTCCTCAGAGATCACCATGCTCTTCCAAAAGAGGCCACTCTATTCCATCCATGCTGTTGCAAAGCGTAGAAGCTCCTTCTTTTTTCTGCTGCATAATATTCTATTGTGTAAATGTACCATAGTTTTTTGATGTGTTCACTTACTGATGGGCACTTAGGTTGCTTCCAGCACTTGGCTATTGTAAATTTTGCTGCTATGAACATTTGGAAGCCAGGCAGTGAAAGACAAATACCATATGATCTCACCTATAAGTGGAACCCAATCAACAAAACAAACCAACAAGCAAAATGTAACCACAGACATTGAAATTAAGAACAAACTGACAGTAACCAGAGGGGAGTGTGAGGGAATAATGGGGGGGAAAGGGGAAAATGGTTTTCAGGAACAAGTATAAAGGACACATGGACAAAACCAAGGGAGGGGAGAGATGGGGGAAAATGGAAACAACTGTACTTGAACAACAATTTAAAAAAGAGAGAATGCATATAAAAAGACACAAAGGAATGTATCTATCACTTATCCTACTTAATTATGCTAATTAAAACTTTTAAGGTAATTTGACAGTAAAAAAAATGAGGCCACTCAAAGGCAATTAATCTATCCTATAACCTGGCACAAGGGAGTTTTCCAGGCTCCCTGCTCCCCTCTCCATTCTCCCAGTGCTGCCAGAGGCAAAAAGCAGAGCTGGCTCTGTTCTCTCTACAGTGCAACCCATGACCACTAGCCCCTGCTCAGTCCCAGAGGTGCATCCAGAAGTTGGGTTAACTTCTTTTTGATCTTCCAAACACAAAAGAGTCCTTTCCTTTCTCAAAGAATGAAGGAAGACAGGCCCAACCCTTCCAATTATGCAGGGCTATCTGCAGATTGATGTGTTCAGGGTTAAGTCACATATATCTGGAAATAGCTGTTGCCCCATAATCCTAAAGGCTTAATCCTAGATGAAAAAAGTACTTTCTGACCTTCAAAGTGTAAATTATTACCTCTTTTTGCTATCAAGGAAACTCTAAAGCATCCTTCTTGTCAAAACTGTGAAAATCAAATACAAGCATAGTATGTATTAGGTTTCCTCCTACACATACCATAACCAGGAAGAAAATGTAATGAAAAAGATCATCTGCTCTATAGTGGACTGCTTGTTGTTCTGTCTGCACAGGCCCTCAAATTCTGAAAAATGGCCTCTACCATCTATATGGTCAAACATAGTCTTCCAGTCACAACCCTGTACCCTTGGTTCCAGGTAATTGAATCAAAGGGTAAATAGCTGATCCAAACTTCGCAAGCCCAAGATGCATCCTTGGAAATTGGCACTGTCAACAGCAAAATTTTCTACCATTGCACTGGAGGATAAAAGGAAGTGGGTCCACAGAGAGAAGAGGAATGAGGCACCAAGGGAAGCAAAGATGAGAAAAGAAGGAAGGGTAGTTTGGGCATCAAGTTGCTGTTTCCAGTTTACTCCTAAAGCTAGCTGTATTCTCATCCTTGAAATTCCATGGGAAACTCTTATAGTCTAATAATAAATTGCATATTTTGCTAAAATTAGTTTAACCTGCCTTGTGTTACAATCAAGGCTTCTAGCAATTATATATTCAGAATCATAACAGAAGATCTAAAATTTTAGAGGAAAACTTAAAATGAGGCCCAGAACTATAATGAAGAAAAACAATTTTTTCACATATAAATTTATTTTTTCTTTTTTCCAAGAAAAAATTCTCTTTTAATTTCTTCTTTGCACTTATTGATTGTGTAGCTCTAGTAAGTCACAAAAAATTTTGTTCTTTGTAAGTTCTTGGTTATTTCATTTTGGTTAACCATATATAATGCTGTATCTTTATTATTTTAGATATGCTAGAAATTAAGCCTAGCCATAACTTCCTCAAAGACATCAGACAAATACCTTAAAGCCTTATCATTTAACATGACCCCATAAATTATTGAAATTCCACAACTGGTATTTTATTTATTATTTTTGTCGAATTTATTGGGGTGACATTTGTTAATAAAATATACAGGCTTCACATGTACAATTCTATAATACATCATCTATATATTGCACTGTGTGTTCACTGCCCAAAATCAAGTCTCCTTTTGTCACCATTTATGACCCCTTCACCCTCTTTTACCTCTCCCCACTTCTCTTCCCCTCTGGTAATCACCATAGTATTGTCTGTGTATATGAGTTTTTTGTTGTTGCTTTTTTGTTTAACCCCTTTACCTTTTTCACCGAGTCCACAAACCCCCCTCCCTTCTAACGGCTGTCAGTCTGTTCTCTGTGTCTATGAGTTCTTATTTTGTTTGTTTGTTTATTTTGTTCATTAAATTCCACATATAAGTGAAATCATATGGTATCTGTCTTTCTCTGACTGGCTT
>PVJI01026097.1:0-19449 GCA_004026765.1 Micronycteris hirsuta
GATAATTGATTTTAGACATTTCTTTTTTTGTTTTAAATATTTATCATTGTTATTGTTCTTTTAGTTCAGGTGTCTCAATTTCCCCCCCTTTGCCCTCCTCTGCTCATCCCACCTCCCAGTCCCACAGTCAATTCCCATACTGTTGTCCATGTCCATGGGTCATTCATACATGTTCTTTGTCAAGTCCCTTCTCATTATGTCCATGATTGTCCTCTTCCCCTCTTGTCACTTTCAGTTTACTCCATGTTTCCAAATCTGTGGTTCTATTTTATTCGTTAATTTACTTTGTTCATTAGATTCTAGTTATAGGTGAGATCATGTGGTATTTGTATTTCACCATCTGGTTTACTTCACTTAGCATAATATTCTCTAGTTCCATCCATGCTATTACAAGAAAGAAGGTAGGAGCTCTTTCTTTCTTTCTTTCTTTCTTTCTTTCTTTCTTTCTTTCTTTCTTTCTTTCTCTTTCTTTCTTTCTTTCTTTCTTTCTTTCTTTCTTCTTTCTTTCTTTCTTTCTTTCTTTCTTTTTTTCTTCTGCATAGTATTCCATTGTTTAAATGTACCACAGTTTTTGATCCACTCATTTATTGATGGGCCCTTTGGCTGTTTCCAGTACTTGGCTATTGTAAATAGTACCGCTGTGAACATGGGGGTTCATGAGGTCTTTTGAATTGGTAACTTGAGGTTCTTAGGGTATATTCCTAGTGGCAGAATCACTGGGTCAAAAGACAGTTCCATTTTTAATTTTTTAAGGAAATTCCATATTGTTTTCCACAGTGGCTGCACCAGTCTGCATTCCCACCAACAGTACACTATGGTTACTTTTCCTCCACATCCTTGCCAGCACTTGTTGTTTATTGATTTATTAATGATGGCCATTCTGACAGGTGTGAGGTGATATCTCAATGTGGTTTCAATTTTCATCTTTCTGGCAGTTAGTGATGATGAGCATCTTTTCATATGTCTATAGGCCATCTGTATGTCCTCAGAGAAGTGTCTATTCAGATCCTTTAATCCCGCCCCCCTTTTTTTTGCATTGTTTGTCTTCCTGTCATTGAGTTGTATGAGTTGTTTATATATTTTGGAGAACAAACACTTGTCTTATTTATCATTGACAAATATGTTCTCCCATACAGTTGTTTCCCTTTTCATTTTAATGATGGTTTCTTTATCTATGTGGAAGCTTTTTGGTTTGAAGTAGTCACACTTGTTTATTTTTTCCTTTATTTCCCTTGCCCTAGAAGGTATATCAGCAAAAATATTGCTACTTAGGATATCTGAAAATCCCTTGCCTATTTTTTCATCTAGGACTTTTATGGTGACTGTCTTATATTTTTATCCATTTTGAGTTTATTTTGGTGTATGATACAAGTTGGAGGTCTAGTTTCATTTTTTGGTCCCACAAATTTGAATACATTGTGTATTTTTTTTAATTTTTCAATTCAAAATTCTGTCCAGTCTTTGTTTTAACATTTCTTTGACCAATGAACTATTAAAAAGTGTAGCTTATTTCCAAATAGATAAGGATTTTACAGAAATAATTGTATTGTAATCATGGAACATTCTTTATATGATTTCAACCCTTTTAAATATGATAAGATTTAAAAAATAATAAATATGGTAAGATTATTAAATGGCCCAGAATATAGTCTTTCTTAGTGAGTGTTCCTTGAGCTCTTCAAAATAGTATGCTTCCTGCTACTGTTAGATGAAATGCTTATGTCAACTAGGTCAAATTGGTTGATAGTGTAGTTCAAGTCTTTTGGAACACAAAGATCTCTTTTATCTCCTCCCTATAATACCTTTGCATCTTATGACAAAATATTCAGCACACAGCCACAAGAAATAAGTGAATTAACTAAGCTCAATCCAATATATATTTTGTCCTGAAGATACTTGCATGGTTTTTCCACCACCCCATTAATACCGCATGTTCATAGATCCTACATATCTACTATCAGAAAAGTGAAGGGTTTGGGGGGATTTTGTTTGTTTATTTGCTTGTTTGGTAAGATAAAAATATTATACCAGATGACCATTTTTTTCAAAAAAAGGTAAATAAAGAATTCAGAAACAATTTCTAAAACAAAGTCAAAGTGAAAAACAAATAATGTTACTATCATTCCAGATGATTACCTTTAAATAGAAAGTGAAAAATCTGCCTTCAAAATTGTAAGTTAAGCAACCCTCATCAATGACATCAAAGTAGACACATTCCATATCTCATTGCGCATTGCTGATATAGGTTTTTTAGACACTTAAAAATTTTAAGCAAAATTGGATAGACTGGGAAGTTAAGATAAATAGCTGTTATTTTTTCAGCTTCAAGTTGACAGGCAACATTCCATAAACTGAAAATTCATTTGGAAGAAACCTTAGTGTAATTAAAATATTAATGCAGCCATTAAAAATCTATTCCAGAGTTTAATCAAGTGTGTCTGTGTGATGAAGACCCCATAAAAACCCAGGAGAATGGGGTTTGGAGTTGGTGAGTACATGGAAATATGGGGAGAGAACGTGGAATCTTCATGTTCTATGCATCTCTTCCATTTGGCCGTTCCTGGGTTAATCCCTTTATAAAACACCAGTGATATATAAGAAGCAACAGGGAAAAGCATGGGAGTCTTGGTTTTCAAGAGAGCTGTGATCAGGAACAGTCCCTACTGAAAGTGAGGTCACTAACAGAGGGTAACAGAGGCTAAAAATCTCCAGATGGAATTTAACCTGGAATCTGGAGCAAGGTCAGGAATCTGTGAAAATTCATTGTAAAACACCGGAAAATCCTTACTGTCTACTGGAAATAATACCATGATCTAACGTATCAAGGATGTTCCCAGTAGAGTGATGTAGAGTAGAGATGTGTGCCTTCTTTGGATGGAGAAAAAAGCAGTAAACTCTCAACAGTTTATAATCCAAATAGGGATTACAGGTATGTGGGAGATGGAGAACTGAATGGAAAGGAATGCATCCTTGTACAAATTGCTGTTTTAGGACATATGAGAAGCAGAGCTAAGAGGAAGAAACTGCTTTTTAAAAAATTGTTACAAATACCTGTTTTTGAAAAAAACATTTAAAAGTAACTTTAAAATTGATGCCAACAACTTATACACCATCAAAGATGGCTACCATCTGAAAAGATGATGAAAAGTAGATCTACTTTTCACTAAAAGTAGTACTCTAAACCAATTTTAAAATGTCTCCTGTTCTGGCCAAGAAGGAGGCATAGGTAGATACACTTTGCCTCCTCACACAAAGAAAAGGAGAAAACAACAAATTTAAAAATAACCAGAGTTTCCAGAAAATCAAACTGTATGAAAGTCCAACAACCAAAGAGTTAAAGAAGAAATGTTCATTCAGACAGGTAGAGGGATGGAGAGGGGCAGCTAGGATGGAGAGGACTTGTGTCAAGGTGGTGGTTGGTGGGCCAGGCAGTCCCACATTTGTGTGCAGATAACTGGGAAGAACAAATGGGGAGTGAGACAGACCATGCAACCCAGGGTTCCAGCTCATGAAAAGAAAGAATCAAAACCTCTGAAGGTAAAATCCTCTGGGGTTTGAGCCAGCAGGAGAAACTCCCAGCCTCACAGGAGGGTTCATTGGAGAAACCCACAGGTCCCTAGAATGTACACAAACCCACCCACACTGGAATCAGCACCAGAAGGGCCCAATTTTCTTATGGGCAGTGGGGGAAGTGAATGAAAGCCAGCCTAGAGCCAAGCAAGAGGCATTGTTCCATCTCAGACCCCTCCCCCACATACAGCTCCATGAACACAATGATGTGGGTTGCCCTACCCTGGTGAATACCTAGGGCTCCACCCTTACCACTTAACAGTAGCAAAAAGACAAAATGTATGGCCCAAATGAAAGAACAGATCAAAGCTCCAAAAATAGAACTAAGTGATGAAAACTTAGCCAACCTATCAGACGCAGAGTTCAAAACACTGGTATTCAGGATGCTCACAGAAATGGTTGAGTATAGTCACAAAATGGAGGAAGAAGTGAAGGCTATGCAAAGTGAAATAAAGGAAAATATACAGGGAACTAACAGTGACAGAAAGGAAACCGGGACTCAAATCAACGATTTAGACCAGAGGGAAGAAATAAATATTCAACCAGAGCAGAATGAAGAAACAAAAATTCAAAACAATGAGGAGAGGCTTAGGAACCTCTGGGACAACTCTAAAGGTTCCAAAATCCAAATCATAGGGGTGCTGGAAGGAGAAGAGGAAGAGGAAGAAATTGAAAATTTATTTGAAAACATAATGAAGGAAAACTTCCACAATCTGGTGAAGGAAATAGACTTCTGGGAAGTCTAGGAAGTTCAGAAAGTCCCAAAAATCTGGACCCAAGGAAGCACACACCAAGACACATAATAATTACATTAACTAAGATTAAAGATAAGGAGATAATATTAAAAGCAGCAGGAGAAAAGGAGACAGTTACCTACAAAGAAGTTCCCATAAGACTATCAGTTCATTTCTCAAAAGAAAACTTACAGACAAGAAAGGGCTGGAAAGAAGTATTTAAAGTCATGAAAGGCAAGGTCCTACATCCAAGACTACTCTATTCAGCAAAGCTATCATTTACAATGGAAGGGCAAATAAAGCACTTCCCAGATAAGGTCAAATTAAAGGAGTTCATCATCACCATGCTCTTATTATATAAAATGTTAAAGGGACTTATCTAAGAAAAAGGTCAAAACTATGAACAGTAAAATGACAAACTCACAACTGAGCCTAAAAACAAAGACAAAAACAAACTCAGCAAACAAGTACAGAATCACAGAACGGGAACAGAATCACAGAAATGCAGATCACATGGAGCATTATCAGCAGGTAGGGGGAAAAGGTAAAGGGAACAAGAAGCATAAATGGTTGATACAAAATAGACTGGGGGAGATTAAAAACAGTATAAAAAATAGAGAAGCCAAAGAACTTATATGTATGACTCAGGGACATGAAATGAGGGTGGAATCTGGGTTGGAAAGTGGGGGGGAGTGTAGGGCAGAGGGAAATAAAGGGGGAAAATGGGAGAACTTTAATAGCATAATCAATAAAATATTTTTAAAAATGAAAAAAACCTATTCCACTTATTGGGGAGGGGATAATCATTATTAAATTACAAATTCAGCCTCTTTTTTGGAAGAAAACTCAAATTTTCTTATGTTTTTGGCAAATTTAAACATTTACAATACCATTAATTACAAGAAGTGGTCTCATTTGATGTTTTCTTTCATTGAATTTATTGAGATGACATTTATTAATAAAATTGTGTAGTTTCCAGGTACACAATTCTTTAATACATCATCTGTATTTTGAATTGTGTGTTCACCACCGCAAGTCCAAGTCTCCTTCCATTACCACTTATTCCCCTTATACCCTCATCTACCTCCTTCCATCTCCTTTCCATTTTTTATTTCCTTAATTGCTATCAAAATACTTAAAACATCTTTAGTTTTTACCAGCTTATTTATTAAATTTTATCACTTTTCTAGTAAAAATATTCTTACTTTCTTTGCAAATAAGGCACTTTTAAGCATTTAAAATGCTTTGTCACAGGAAATGCTTAAATTACAGTACTTGGAAAATTATTTCTAACACACCCCAGATCTCTTATTCTCTTTTTTATTTATTTAGTCAAAGCAAAACCCAAGTCATATTTCACCCACCATTGTTTTTATTTGTAATTTCAAGCCTGTTAGAGCCCCTTAACATAAAATCTTCTTTAATAGTGCTGTTCCCATAAAGGTCAGCTTGATGCACAGTTTAATGTGGGACAAAGTACAGGCTCAGAGCTTCCTTTTAATTTCCTCACTGACTGCTAAAATTATGTCATAAATGTTGACATCATTTGAGTCAACGGTTGTCTAACTTCTAATTTAGGTTAGGTTATGTAATCAAGATTTACACAGTAACTGCTGAAAATGTCTCTTCATTCACTCCTTAAATCCAATCTCTGCACTGTAGACCCAGTTATTTTTCTAAAATGAAAACATTATAACATCCCTATGAAACACTGTTTAGTGTGACAGAACATAAAAGAAAATATCCCCAAAGTAAGAGATGAGTGTTCTATGTCACCAGTGTATTTGCTTGTAGCTTAAGGGGAAAATCACAGGGTTAGGTATAAAATAGGAACTTCTGTTATTTCAGGTGTCTGTCTGACACAGTTTTAAGGCTTCATATTAGGTATTGGGGAGTGAAACATGTTATATAAATTTTACAGAAAGTTGTACCTCTGCTGTTTGCTTCTTTTTTATTGTTGTTCAAGTACAGCTGTCTTCATTTTCACACCAACACTCACCCCCGCCCCACCCATCCCCACCTCCCACCCTTGATCCTACCCCCCTTTGGCTTTGTCCATTAATTCTTTATACGTGTTCCTTGAAGACCCTTCCTCCTCCCACATTATCTCCTTCCCCCTCCCCTCTAGTTACTGTCAGTTTGTTCTTTATTTCAATGTCTCTGGTTATATTTTGCTTGATGTTTGTTTTGTTGATCAGGTTCCGCTTATATGTGAGATAATATGGTATTTGTCTTTCACCACCTGGCTTATTTCACTTACCATAATGCTCTTCAGATCCATCCAGGCTGTCACAAAGGGTAGAGGCTCCTTCTTTCTATCTGCTGTGTAGTATTCCTTTGTGTAAACGTACCATCGTTTTTTGATCCACTCATTTACTGATGGGTACTTAGGCTGCTTCTGGTACTTGGCTATTGTAAATCGTGCTGCTATGAATATTGGGGTGCATAGGCTGTTCTGAATTGGTGTTTCAGGATTCTTAGAGTATACTTCCAGCAGTGGAATTAAAAAATGGGCAAAATACCTGAAGAAGCCCTTCTCCAAGGAGGACATACAGAGTGCTCTGAGACATATAAAAAGTGCTCAGCATCACTAGCCATCAGAAAGATGCAAATCAAAACCACAATGAGATACCACTTCACACTCGTCAAAAGGGCCATCATAAACAAATCAACAAACAAGTGCTGGTGAGGTTGTGGAGAAAAGGGAACTCTAGGACACTATTGGTAGGAATGCAGACTGGTGCAGCCACTGTGGAAAGCAACATGGAATTTCCTCAGAAAACTAAAAATAGACCTGCCTTTTGACCCAAAAAGTTCACTGGTAGGATTACACTCTAAGAATCCTGTTATTTGCTTCTTTTGTTTTTGTTTCTTTTGACCTAATGTCTGCACACCAGACATCTCAGATCATCTTTCTACAGAGTTCCTGTGTTAAAAACAAACAAAAAAAGACTTGGTTGTAATGCTTTTATAAAACTGAAATAACGTTTTCATCTCTCTTACTTCATAAGCATTTTGTTTTCCAAATTTATCACTCACTCATCCAATTCCATACCATCCCTAAAACTTTCACTTTTCTTTATTTTTGTCAACTTGCTGATTTATTTGCTAGTACATCACTACATGTTGACAAATGTTTGACATAAATTTTTAATGTTTTTTAAAATATTTTTAAATCTGTGGCCTTCTATTTATTATGAGATCCTGTCCAAATAATGCAACATGACATGTAAAGGTTTATGTCCTATTCTTATATATGATCATGCCTACCCCTGACATTCTATGTCTGTTTCTCAATCTATCTGAGAAAAGATTAATTTTCCCCAAAGTTATTATGAATCAATCATTTTGTAAAAAGTAATGAAAATGAATTATTTTATGTAATAAAAAAACATACATTTTTGTTATAGTACTAACTTAACATACATAAAATTACTCTATTGATTTTTTATAAAAGTTTTTAAATGTTTAATTTCAGTCTTCATACTGAAATTATAACAGGTTACAGACAAGTAACAACTATGTCCTGAATCTGATCCTGTTCTTTTCTTTTTTAACAATATTTGAAGTCTTATTCTATTACGGTTGTCCCACACTTTGGATAACATAGCTCTATTTTTCAGGTATCTTTAAATGTTTATAATTCCCACAGCATTCAAAACTGAAATGTCTATCTCTGTGCCTTTACTTCCACAGTCTGATGTTTCACCATAAGTGGGCCTGGTGTACCAATCATCTTTCAGCTTTCAATTTTAGTGGAATATCTGAGGCCTGTTTTGTAATCCAGCAGTAAGAACTGGCCACTACTTTTCTTATTACCTCAACCTAACTCAGAAAACAAAACAGTGGTTTCTAATTAGCAGTCACAACATTGTATTCCAACTATTTATCATATGGCCATCCCACTATTGTAGAATAGTTCTCAAAGATTTTTGTTACTGTTCTCAAATAAGTGTCTTTAGTATGGATACATCTCAACTCTAGGCCTAAACCTAATGATCTGTTTTATTTCTCCATTCTGAACCTTAACAGGAATTTCAAATTAAACACCCAAAACCAAATTCTTACTTTGTCCTCCAAATCTGTTCCTTTCATAGTCTTATCTATCTACTTAATTGTAATTCCAAATGGAATTCCAGCTTCTCTGGATAAAAACCTAGAGTCATTCCTGACTCCCTGTTTTTCTAATACAACAGATAGAATTTATCTTTAAATAAAATTGGCTCTATTTTCAAAATATACACAGTTTCAAGTCTCTTTTTACCACACCCATCTCAAGTGCTATGGTTTACTATTATCAACAACTTCTCAAATTACTACAATAGATTGGAAATCAGTCCTGCTATTTCCACCATTGCCCCAGTCCCCATGTTTAGTGTCACAGAAGTATAATATATAGTGGGAGAAAGATTTGACATGAGACAAGAAAAGCTAGCTTGGGCCAAGTTTATGAATTCAAGCCCTCCTGGTGTGGTTCAACAGATTGTGTGTCAGCCTGAGAACCAAAGGGTCACCAGTTCAATTCCCAGTCAGGGCACATGCCTGGGTTGTGGGCCGGGTCCCCATTTGCAGGTGTGTGAGAGGCAACTGATCGATGTATCTCTCACACATTAATGTTTCTTTCCCTCTCTTTCTCTCTCCCTACCCCTCCTTCTAATATAAAAAAAATTCTTTAAAAAATATGGATGCTGTAAAAAAATTCAAGAATTTTTGTGACCAAAATACTAGAGTCTTGGAGCAAAGTCCATTCCATAGAAAACATTGGAAATATATTCATATCATATGCCTCTGCTAGAGACTAAAAGTCCTCTCAGATTTGATTGAGGTCACTCCTGTGTCCTTTCATGTCATTAAAAACTTGACCTTTATCTGTTATTGCTCTGAAGAGTTTATTAAAAGTCTACCTTTCTCTCTAGACTCTAGGGAACTGCCTATAGATAAACATGTCATAAAATAGGTTATAGGTTCTAAACAGTGGAATGGCTAGCCACTAAACTTTCTTCATGGTTAAGAATACAGCCTTGGTAAGTGGTCATGGAACCATCTGTTAACTGGAAAATAGAAACTTCCATTAAGAAATTTACCAGTCTTCTCAACTATCACATTCAAAGGAAAGTGTTGGTTGGACATCAGTATAAACTGCATCTTAACATCTTTCTGCTCTCCAACAGGCTCAAATGTACCTCCATTAAAGTAATTAGATAATTAAAAAATTTATATAACTTCCGGCCAAGATGGAGGCATAGGTAGACACACTGTGCCTCCTCGCACAACCAAAAGAGGAAAAACAACAATTTAAAAAACAAAAACAGCCAGATCTGACAGAAAACTGAACTGAGTGGAAGTGTGACAACCAAGGAGATAAAGAAGACACATTCATCCAGACCCGTAAGTGGGGTGGAACTGGGTGGAGAGCACTTTGTGAGACAAGAGGGGGTTTGTGGAGCAGTACCGGCAATGCACCAGCTGCCTGGAGAGGCCTGTGGTGGGCACACCTGACCAAAACACAGCCAGCGCACTGGGCAAAACCCGCGGCTGGCCCACCCTGACCTAGCGGGGCCAAGACTGGTGGACCGGGGTGGGGGTCCCTCATTCGTGCACAGATAAACCAGGAGGGAAAGCTGGGGAGTGGAACAGACTGAGCAACCCACCATCATGGGGAAATAAAACCTCAAACCACCGATTGAAAACACCTGTGGGGGTTGAGACAGCAGCAGGAGGAACTCCCAGCCTGACAGGAGAGTTCGTTGGAGAGACCCATAGGGAATTGGAACTGTGCAGGCCTTCCCACTCACCCCAGAGCCAGCAAAGAAGGGCCCAGCCTGCTTGTGGGTAGCTGAGGAAGTGCAGATAAACAGAGTAAGCGCATTGTTCTCTCATGCCCCACCCCCAAAGACAGCATCAAAACATGATGACATGGGTTACCCCACCCTGGTAAACACCTAAGGCTCTGCCCCTTAAAGTAACAGGTGCACCAAGAAAAAAAAAAATGGCCCAAATGAAAGAACAGATCAAAGCTCCAGAAAAAATACAACTAAGTGACAAAGAGATAGCCAACCTATCAGATGCACAGTTCAAAACACTGGTAATCAGGATGCTCACATGATTGGAAGAAAGATGGTCACAATTAGTTGAACCAATGAAGGATAATATAAAGAAAACAAGGAGAAATCTGCAGGGAACCAGTATGGATGAGAAGGAAACTGGGACTCAAATCAATGGAGTGGACCAGCAGAAAGAAAAAAAAACATGCAACCAGAAAATAATGAAGAAACAAGAATTCAAAAAACTGAGGAGAGGCGTAGGAACCTCCAGGACATCTTTAAATGTCCCAACATCTGAGTCATGGGGTGCCAGAAGGAGAAGAGGAAGACCAAGGGATTGAAAACTTATTTATTTGAACAAATAATGAAGGTGAACTTTCCTAAGCTGGTGAAGGAAATAGACTTTCAGGAAGTCCAGGAAGCTCAGAGACTCCCAAAGAAGTTGGACCCAGAGAGGAACACACCAAGGCACATCATAATAATATTACCCAAGATTAAAGATAAGGAGAGAATCTTAGAAGCAGCCAGAGAAAAGGAGACAGTTACCTACAAAGGAATTTCCATAAGTCTGTTAGCTGATTTCTCAAAAGAGACCTTTCAGGCAAGAAGGGGCTGGAAAGAAGTATACCAAGTCATGAAAGGCAAGGACCTACATCCCAGAATACTCTATCCAGCAAAACTATCATTTAGAATGGAAGGGCAGATAAAGTGCTTCTCAGATAAGATCAAGTTCAAGGAGTTCATCATCACCCAGCCTTTATTATATGAAATGTTAAAGGGATTTATATAAGGTATGGAGGGATATCAACAGGGGAGTGGTAGGGGGAGAAAGGGGGAAAAGATGTAGAGAATAAGTAGCATAAATGGTTGTTAGAAAACAGCCAGGGGGAGGTTAAGAATAATATATAAAAGACCAAGAACTTATGTGTATGACCTATGGACAAAAACTAAAGAGTGGAGAATGGGGGGGGGGTGGAGGGGAAGAAAGGGGGGGAAATGAGACACTTGTAATAGCATAATCAATAAAATATGTTAAGAATAAATAAATAAATAAATAAATAAATAAATAAATAAATATTTATATAAAATGTAGGAGGAAAACAAAGTATAAATAGTAATGATAATATAATAGTATACCAAACTAGTAAAGGAAAATAAATATATATCTTGGCTGGCATCCAATCACTGTTTTCCTTCATTGCCTTGGCCCTGCCAATTAAAATTATCCCTGATCCCCATGTCTTATTCCTAATTTCTCAAAATGTTAATTTCTCCCTCAAATATGCTCATCTTCTAAGACACACACATACACAATCTCAGAAAAGTGGAAATGCCAGTCTAACCCCATTCTCATTTTGACAGAAGATTTCTCATATGTCATTATATTTTAAATATCTTTGAAGATGTACAAACACCAGTCACTGTAAAGTCTGAAACATTTTTCTGCCTCCTGCACCTCTGGTGAGAGAAAAAAGGAGAAAGAAAACATTTTTAATAATAACAGCCAAAGATGCAGATATGTCAATGAGGGAATGAATTAAGACATCACTTAATTTTACAATAAATTTATTTTATTCAGAATAATTGAAATATATAATATTTGGGCAGAACTGGCTATAAAATTTGTGGGGCCAGTATGAAATTAAAATGCAATATCTCATTCAAAAATTACTAAGAATTTCAAGATGGCAATAGCTACACAGTTCAAATGCCCATCAAGCTGGCCCTGAATTCAGGTTATACTTTTGGTCATGAATACAAATATAAACTCCTAAATTCTTCCTTCAAGGAACTGATATTTAAAAAGAAAAAAGAAGAGCAAAAATCTAAATAACATTGCTTAGAGTACAAATAGATAATGCATTTAGGGAGATTAGTCCAATTTGGGGAACATGCAAGAGATTTTTTTTTCTTTTTATATAGTTACATATTTTTTATTTCTTTTATTATTTAACTTATTGGGGTGACATTGGTTAATCAAATTATATAGTTTCAGTTGTACAATTCTTTAGGACATCATCTGCATGTTGTATTGTGTATTTGCCACTCCAAATCAAATCTTCCACCACCATTTATCCTCCATTTACCTTCTACCTCCCTCCAATTCCCTTTCTTTCTGGTAATCACCACATTGTTATCTGTTTCTATGAGTTTTTTTTTCTTAATCGTTTACCTTTTCACCCAGCTCCCAAACCTCCCTCTTCTCTGACAACTGTCAGTCTGTTCTCTGTATTTATGAATCTGTTTCTATTTTGTTAGTTTATTTTGTTCATTAGATTTCACATATAAGTGAAATCATATGGTACTTTTCTTTAGATTTCAATTAACTAATCCAAAGAAGATTCCATGAGAAACAAACCTCTGAGTTTGAGTTTGAAGGATAAATGGACATATGGCCAAAGCAGAAAAGAGATTGTCACAATATGGGCAAGGGGAACAGGTTTCCAAATGAGTCAGAATCTCTGCCAGAATAAGATGTTTTAACAAAAGCATATTTTGTTTATTTGTATAAACCATATTTAACAAGAAGTAAACAATTATCTTATGAATAAAGTGAAACAAATGTCATTAGAGTTCATTTAGGCTTATCTTTCATCTCTTTAAGAATTTATTTTTGATCCAAGATTCCTGTGCCAAGCAGAGAAAACTTCCTGAACTCCTAGGTTCTTGGATATTGGCTTCTGTGGGAAAAGTAGGATTGAGTACATGGGGAGAGCAGACGTTCTGATCTGAGCTGTGGGAAGAGAAAAGGAGCTTGATATAAAAGAAGGGAAATTAGAAAAGGGGAAGAAAGAAAAACAATAGAGAAAAATACAATGAGTTAATAAGTAGTTGAAGAAACAGAACAAGAAAAGTCTCACCTTTGCTTTTTAAAACATGAGTCGACCAAAACCAAGATAACTAGGGTAACTAATACAGCCAAACAGATACATATCAGGAGGATGGGGTATCCATCTGGTTGGGGATAAAATAAGAATGTCAATCTATGAAGTACTCTCTATTCTACCTCAGTTAATGTTTCTCATTGTATAGGGGAGGGGGATTCCAAGAGTTGTTTTGGGTTTTTTTTCTGTATTTTCTAGAGTTTTCATTTCAATTCTTCCTGAGTCTATGTCCCTGATATCACCCCCCATCTCTTTTATTTTGCCAAATAATTATATCTTTCTTTTTCCATCTTTAATAGTTCTAATCATCTACTTCTGTGTTTGTTTGTTTGTTTGTTTTTATTTAACTGGTATCATTCTTTATCTTCTTTATTTGTATTTTCCCACTTTTATCCTCTGGTGCATATCATTCCTATCCATTTCACCCCAGAACTATGGGAAGATTATCATTTCCTATCTGAGCCCTAGTTCTTTCTCACCCCAGTGAATGATTATATCATGGCCTCCTAAGCTGCTGTGTTTCACTCGGCAAGTCAGGCCAACTGCTTCTCCAGCTGCCACATTCAGGGTTACTCGAAGGTACCATGTTCTGTCAACGTTGGGCAAGAGTTCACCTCGCTGAGTGTCCAGTTGCTCATGCTCACCCCGCATCCACATCACCCACACAGGTTTTGGATGAAAGCCAGAGACATGGCACACCAGTAGCAAGCGTCCAGGACCAGGACTAGAGCCCTTGGACACCCAAGCTTCTGGCTTCACTGGAAAGAAGATAACAAGAAATGGAATTTAAGAGGGCATCCTAAGTCATAGCTTAGTGACATGGGTACCTTAGCAGTTTGAATAATCACTTCTTTTTCTTGTCTTGGAAACAGTCCTAAACCCAAACCCATCCTCTAGCTCTGGGTTTTATTATGGGTTTCAAAGTGTTGATAAAGAGTGAAACACTCAAATACAAGAATATAAGGATTAAAGGTTAGAAAAAGTTGGGCTCACCTTGTCGTTCCAGTTCTGACTTCCCTGCTTCAAGGAGGCCTGCTAGATATCGAGGGCAGGTGTCAATGAGAAGGCTCCGCACAATTTCTTTAATAATTCGGTAGTGATTAAGCACCTTACAAACTTTCTGAGCCTGACTCCCTGCTCCTGGAGATGGCTTCCAGAAATTTCCTTGGAAACTCAGGAAATCTGATCCTTGATATGCCCCATTTAAGAAGTTTTCTGATGCCTTCCCAGAATGCATTCTACAGCCAAATGATATCTGGAGTTCAAAGGGATCTGGGGATGGACAAGGAAGAAAGAGTCAATATAAAAGGAAGTATAGGGAAGGAAAGTAAACAATCTAGAAAAGTAAAGGGATACATGGAATAAAGTTCTGGTGAATCCCATGGAAGACTAGAGTTTGGATGGAAAAAGGGGAAGAAATTTGTGGGGAGAAAATGTGAAGATAATAAAGGTATATTGAAACAATTAATTCAAAGTAGCTCAATAGGAAGACTGTTAGAAACATACAAGTCAGGAAGAACTCACTTGGGAGTGGTTAGGTACTGGTTAGGTAGGCCAGCTGAACAATCAGGATAAGGAGAAAGAAGAGCAATATTCTGGTTGTGAATGGCTGAGTGGGGGGCAAAAGATGAGGGAAAGAATATCAAAAAGAGGCAACTATTTTAAGGAGCCAGCATATGAGGGTATATTTAAGGATGTGAAGAGATATGTACATGTAAGTCTTTATGTATATGTGGTGGGGTGGGGGTAGAGTGAGAATGGTGGTGAAGGATGAAGCACAGTGGAGAGAGTGAGCCAAGGGAGAGAGAAAAAAAGGTCAGGAAGGTTGAAAGATGGTCAGAAACCATATACCATCTTCCTCTGATCAGAGCCCCCAGGCAAATAGCCTGAAAAAGCATACTCACATTCAAACTGAAACTGACTGGAAAATGCCTGCACTTCCTGAGGGAAACTATGGAAGTATAATTGCAATAGTGCTTGGAGGTTCTTCAATTCTTCCTTGCTAAAATCACCCTGGGACCAGGGCCACAGAAAGTGGATGGTGCCCAAGACACTGTCCCAGCGATGAATCTGCAACTCGCCCAGCCAGCCTGAGGCCTGGGTGTGTGCCCAGCTGTGGTTGGCAAAGGAGAAGATCTGAAGCACTTGAAAGGAGAGGGGCTCTTCTGTTGCTGGATTATGGGGTCCTAGAACTTGGGTAGCTGAAAGACAGAGAAGTGACAATTGAGAGGGGGTGAAAGAAGGGAAGAACAGGCCCATATAGGAAAAGAAAAATGGAGATAGTTACAGAGTTTGTGCATATTTCCATATCCCCTTCTCCCTGGTTCAGCCTCTACTCCCCAAAATCAGAGAAAGAAGCTGAGACTGGGGTCAAGGATACATTGTCTGGAATTAAACTGTCATGCAGATTTCAAGGGCACCCAGTAGGAGCATTACTCCTTGCTCCCAGATCCTCCCCAGAACTTTTCCTCCACCCTGCTATGCCCAACCACAAGTATCTTTCCACTGGGGTTCTTCTTACCCATTGTGCTTGGCCCATGGCAAAGAATTTTGTTGAACAGCAGGAGCAGAAGAAGCAGCATTGAAGCTCTCTTAGGTGAATGATGCCTCAGCAGGACAAACTTCTCAGAACTCAGATATCAGCTCTCCCTTCAAATCCTTTTGAACTCTTACCTAACTTCCTTTGCCAAACAAGCAAACCTCATTTGCTTCTCACTTCCCTGTTAGAGAAACCCTACTGCCTCCCTTAGCCACAAGCCTCCCACAGGGTCTTTTATTTCCATTCCATCTCTCCCACTAGCTGGCTTCTAGATTTTCTTCCTCTTCTTGTCTACCTCCAAACCCCCTAATTTCACCAACAACTATGAAAGGAGTTCTGGCTTATAATAAAGTCTCCCCTGGCTGGTGGGGTTCAGTGGATTGAGTGCCAGCCTGTGAATTAAAGGGTCATGGGGTCAGTTCTCAGTCAGGCCACATGCCTGGTTTGTAGGCCAGATCCCCAGTGAGGGGCGCTCAAGAGACAATTACACACTGAGGTTTCTCTCCCTCTCTTTCTCCCTCCCTTCACCCCACTCTAAAAATAAATAAATAAAATCTTTTAAAAAATAATAAAGTCTGCAGTCTGTAGTCTAGCAGGAAAATTTAGTACCTCTGGGCCTTGGAGAAATCAAGCCCACACTTGGATTTCCAATGTCCTTTCCTATAAGAAGAAGTGAGAGAAGGTCTTCAGTAGTTTCCAGTGGCCTTTCCAACAGTCTCTCCACTCCTTATCTTTCTGTGGTCTTCTCCTATTTCTCCTATTATCTTCCCCTTCTTCCTTTCTCCCTCTTCTTGGTATTCTCTATATTTTTCTACTTACCCATTATTTCTTCCTCTGGAGTCTACTGTCACTCTTCTCATTGCTGTACCAGTTCTCTCTGTCCCCGCAGACTCTTTGTCTTTGTTTTTCTTCTGCTCTTCACAAAATCATTATCAGAATACACTAAACATTTCGAGTATAGCTGTATAATCCACAGGTAAATTTCCATAATCTGTAGTGGAAAAAAAATCAGCAGTGGCAGTACAGATTATCAGATAATATATGGAAAATACTCTTTTGCTCAGTTTCTCCAGTCATACAAACTGTCACTGTTAAAGGGATGCATGAGTGGGCTTGACCTGGAAATGACAGATAGATAATCACACATGTTGTAAATGGAATATGCAGGGGTCTCAGATCCCCACTATACCCTAAATGAGTTGAGTGTGCCTATAGGTACTCTGAGTATAAAGAGAAGTAATGCAGCCTTCTTTTCACAGTCTATGGCTTTGGAGTACTGATGTCCCCTCAGTAGTGTCTGATTAGAAAGAAGTTTTATTGGATACAAGGAAATAACTTCAGGGAACTGGAATATTCATGGGAGAATTAATTACTGTGTTGAGTACTTATTTTTGTTCCTTTTCCTGATAATATCTGTGGCAGGCTGAAGGAAGTTTAAATACCATTCCTTTACTTTACTTTTTTTTTTTTTTGGTACTTTATTGTTGTTCAATTACAGTGGTCTGAGTTTTCTCCCCACCACTTTCAACCACCCCAGCCAAACCCACTCCCCCTCCCTAGCTTCCACCCTCCCTCTCGGTTTTGACTATGTGTCCTTTATAGTAGTTCCTGAAAACCCTTCTCGCCTCTGTCTCCTCTCCCCTCCCCTCTGGCTATTGTTAGATTGCTTTTAATTTCAATGTCTCTGATTATATTTTGTTTACATTTTTATTTTATTGATTATGTTCCAGTTAAAGGTGAGATCATATGGTATTTGTCCTTCACTGCCTGCCTTATTTCACTTAGCATAACACTCTCCAGTTCCATCCATGCTGTTGCAAAGGGTATAAGCTCCTTCTTCCTTTATGCTGCGTAGAATTCCATTGTGTAAATGTACCATAGTTTCTTAATCCATTCATTTGTAGATGGGCACCTAGGTTCTTTCTAGCACTTGGCTATTATAAAACGTGCTGCTATGAACATTGGGAGGTATAGGTTCTTTTAAATTGCTTTTTCAGGATTCTTAGGGTATAATCCCAGCAGTGGAATTTCTGGGTCAAAAGGCAGTTCCATTTTTATTTTTCTGAGGAAATTCCATACTGTTTTCCACAGTGGCTGCACCAGTCTGCATTCGGGCCAACAGAGCACTAGAGTTACCTTTTCTCTGCATCATCTCCAACATTTGTTTGTTGCTTTGTTGATGATGGCCATTCTGACTGGTGTGAGGTGATATCTCATTGTGGTTTTAATTTGCATCTCACTGATGGCTAGTGATGCTGAGCATTTTTTCATATGTCCCTGGGCCCTCTGTATGTCCTTTTTCGAGAAGTGTCTGTTCATATCTTTTGCCCATTTTTTAATTGGGTTTTTTGTCTTCCTGGAGTGGAGACATATGAGTTCTTTATATATTTTGGAGATCTGACCCTTGTATGAGGTATCATTGGCAAATATGTTTTCCCATACGGTTGGTTCCCTTTTTATTTTAATACTATTTTCTTTAGCCCCACAGAAGCTCTTTATTTTGATAAGATCCCATTTGTTTATTCTTTCCTTTATGTCCCTAGCTCTAGGGGACATATGATTGAAGATGTTGCAGCGTGGAATGTCTGAGATTTTCCTACCAATGTTTTCCTCTAGAACTTTTATGGTGTCACGACTTACATTTAAGTCTTTTATCCACCTTGAATTTATTTTTGTGTATGGTGTAAGTTGGTGCTCGAGTTTCATTTTTTTACAGGTAGCCATCCAGATTTCCCAACACCATATGTTGAAGACGCTATTTTTATTCCATTTTATGCTTCTGCCCCCTTTACCGAAGATTAATTGGCCATAGAGACTTGGGTTTATTTCTGGGCTCTCTATTCTGTTCCATTGGTCTATCTGTCTGTTTTTATGCCAGTACCAAGCTGTTTTGATTACAGTGGCCTTGTAATATAGTTTGATATCAGGAATTGTGATCCCTCCTGCTTTGCTCTTCTTTTTCAAAATTGCAGCTGATATTCGGGATCGTTTACGGTTCCATATAAATTTTTGAAGTGTTTGTTCTATATCCATGAAATATGTCATTGGTACTTTGATAGGGATTGCATTGAATCTATATATTGCTTTGGGGAGTATGGGCATTTTGATGATGTTGATTCTTCCAATCCATGAGCATGGTATATGTTTCCATTCGTTTGTGTCTTCCATGATCTCTCTCTTCAGTGCTGTGCAGTTTTCTGAGTACAGGTCTTTTACCTCCTTGGTGAGATTTATTCCCAGGTATTTTATTTTTTTTTTGTTGCTATATCAAATGGGAATTTTTTCCTGATTTCTGTTTCTGCTGTTTCACTGTTGGTATACAAAAATGCCTTTGATTTCTGGGTATTGACTTTATATCCTGCTGTCTTGCCAAATTCAATGATTAGATCGAGAAGTTTTTTGGCGGAGTCTATAGGATTTTCTAAGTATACTATCATGTCGTCTGCAAACAACGACAGTTTTGTTTCCTCCTTTCCAATTTGGATGCCTTTTATTTCCTTTTCTTGTCTGATTGCTGTGGCCAAAACTTCCAGTACTATGTTGAATAGAAGTGATGATAGTGGGCAACCTTGTCTTGTTCCTGATCTTAGTGGGAAAGATTTTAGTTTTTGTCCATTGAGTATAATGTTGGCTGTAGGTTTCTCATATATGGCCTTTATTATGTTGAGGAATGCTCC
>PVJI01026098.1:0-19439 GCA_004026765.1 Micronycteris hirsuta
AATTCAACATCCCACAGTGGTTCCTCGTTTTCTCAGAGTGAAAGCAGTGTCCTGACTCTAGGTGGTCTTCTTCACCCCCCAAGCCCACCTCCCTGACCTGCTGTGCTGCCTCCCTTCATCTTGCACACCCCAATTTGGTCATCAGCCTCCTTGCTGCTCCAAACGAAGCATCAGGCCTGCTCCCACCTCGGGGCCTTTGCCCTGTTGACTCTGCCTAAGATGCTTTCTCCTGCTCACCTCCCTCACCTCCATGGTAACTGCCTCACTGTCAAACCTTTGCTCAAATCCTGTCTTCTCAATGACTATTTTCCCTTCTATGAAATACTACCACCTCCTACCACTCCCATATCTTATTTTTTTTCCATAGCTCTTATTCACTTCTAAGACACTTTTTAGTAATACCCCATGTAATATTCCTGTGAGACAGGTATAAAGGGGAAATTCTGTTATTTGGCCATTTGTATTTTCACTGTGAAGCCCCAACTATTTCACAGTGCCTGGTTCTTGATTAGGACAAAGCAGAATGTGTGAGTACAATCATAATCATTAGAGAAGAACAAGAAAAACATTTACAAGAGGGTCAGTGAAGGTAAGGGGAGGCCTCCCTGGGGGAAGGCCCCATATAATCGAGTAGCAGACAGGGGGAACGTGACAGGAGGGCTGACGCCCATCCTTCCTGAGTGACACAGTGTCCAGGGGCCACTATGTGCAATTAGCATTAGTGCAGATGTTACCTTGTGGACACTTTATCTTGGGTCAAGGCCAGTCACCTCTTTCTGTCTAGTGATAAGGAATGACTTAGCAGATGTGGGAAAGATGTTCCTTTAAAATAAGATTCCCAAGAGAGTGCCCTAGGACAGACCCTCTTTTCTGAAGGCGCTGCACAAGGGATCCTGAGAGACTGCAGAACTGCCAGACTTGGGCTTCGGTGGAATAGAACACACCACATTGCTCCAGGAGAATGTTGGAGTTAAGAGCAGCTGACCTCTGGTCAGGCCCCTGGGTTGCCATTAGGACTTGACCTTTGAAAATGCTACTTAGTTTCTCCCAACTTTGTTTTCTTCGGCTCAGGTGTGTTTTATACTCTTACCTGTTTCATTCAGTAACACATGTAGGTTCCATCTCTGTTCCATGTACAAAGGATAGAGCAGAGAACAATAAACAACATAACATGTTACTCATCATGGAGCTCAAGTTTTATTTGTGGGACCACCGAAGGGCTTAATTTTCAAGCAGGAAGTAACTTCAGACACTTGGATGTTCTGACTCACCCTGAGATGCACAGTGTAGTTGAGTGAATTGTTTTCTTTATAGAGAAAGGTTGATGTGATGCCTGCAATTTGAGAAGGAAACATAATGAGGGAAGATTATTTCTCATTAATATATTCTGCTGGAAATACTCGTAATTCCCAAACTACTTAAAATGCTTAGCAGCAGTAAACCAGATATAATAAAAGCAATAATGAATTAAAGTGGATTTGACCTTGGAGTTATTGCGTGACTCCTGATTTCACAATAAATTGTAGCAGTATGTTCTTGATGACTGTCAAGCCGGAAAGCAATCTAAAAGGGTTTATACGTATCGAGAGTGTCACAATCCTTTGGGGGGTCTATTCGTCACTTTCTCACCTAGTGCCGCTGTGAAAAGTAGGTGATGAATTTCACTTTACCAGACATCTGCCACATGTGCTTTTAGCAGAAAATGAATTCCACTAAAGTAGGGTCATCGTTAACATTTTTGCTGATCCTGCCAATGCAAAGCACCTCTGATCAAACTAGGCTAAATCCTAAAATTTAAAGCAAGTTTGAAGTAATTGCTTATCTTCCAGAGCTAACCATTTTCTAAATTATATTTGTGGCAATAAGTCAAATAGTCATAGATCACAGTCATTAGAAATCCGTCTCCAGTGTATTAAAAGGTGCCAGGCCCGGAGAAGGAGAGAGGTTATAAAGGCTCTGCAATTAGAATAAACCATTCTATCAGTGACATTACACCTACATCGTTTAGCATGCATTGTAACCTAAAGCACACTCATCCCATTTATCATACTGGAATACATAGTTGTCTGGATACCCCTCCCCCCACCCAGCCTTTCTTTTATTCTACCAATTGTTCATTCATTCAACAAACAGTTGTCACCAACCTGTCCTGCATCTGGTACTTGGGAATATAAACCACAGGGGCCATGTCCTCCAGCTTCACAGTATTTGCAGGCCCTGAAAATAGATAAAGACCGTGAAAGCAGTGTGCCCGAGGAAATGCCCGGCACAGTACCTAAGACAGGTAAGGAAGAACTTTATAGATGGGGACATGACTAGGTTGAATCTGGAAGGAGGAGTTAGAATAAAGGTGACAGAAAAATGGAGAACGTGTTTTGTTTTTTTTTTTCCCAGAAAAATGACGCCTATGCAGAAGAAGCTCAAGGAGATGGAAGATATGGCGTATTTTAGACCTGAAGCCCCTAGCATCGTCTGCCCTGTTAGGAAGCTCAGTGTGGTGTGGCAGTGTCCTGTAATGAGGGCTTGCTCTGCACCCAGGTTGACATTCTCAGTGGTCAGACTGTGCTGGGCCCACACACATTCCTGGTCACTTTGTTGGAGAGAATGGGGAAATACCTGAGTCAGGTGTAGGAGACACGGGTTCTGTACCTGGCTGCCACTGAGTGTCTAGGGTCTTGGGGAAATTATTTATTTATTCGGTACCTGCTCATGTAAGATGAAAATGTTTCATTGTATGGTTGAATATAAAATATCATGTAGCCTTCAAAAGCTTTCAAAACGTATTCATTTAAAGTTCAAAATGAATCCATAACTTCAATATAAAAGCTTAAAAGAACATTTAAGGGAATCTTATAAATCAATACATAAAAGACAATCAATCTCATAGAAAATGGGAAAATATAATTAGTGAATTCCGAGAGGGTAAGCCCACGTGGCTAATAATTATATGGAAAGGTTCTCAACCTCACTAATAATGAGGAAAATTCAAATTAGAACCATAAGAGAATTCCATCCACATTTATCCAATTGGTAATAAATAAACCTTGTAATATTATCAAATGTTTGAAATAATATCAACTAAACGAAATCATTTAACATCATCAGTGGAATAAGCACAGTGACTTTTTGCTGGGGCCTCACAAGCATAAAGATGGTACTGTGACCTTCAGGCATGCCCTTGGGAACCCTTCCTACAGAATACCCCCAGGAAACATTTACATGACAGTTCCCAACGGCATTGTCAGCAATAACAAAAGAGTGCCCTTCCCACTCCTCTCTCGGCCATACTGACCATGTCTGCCAGGCCCCCACCACCAAGCTGACTGTCCCATCGGAGTCATCTTGGACTACGGGATCACCTTCAGATGCCATGAGTTACAACTCACTTTGGATTTCTGCACTGAGACTGCTACTTCCTCCCAGAATACCTCCTTGCCACAGATGGAGATCCTGGCAGCCCATTGGATGGACACCTGATCCAAACTAGACCAATTACATGGGTGTTTAGAATTACAACGGAGGCCCAGTCTGGGGACTCTGACATGGAGTCTTCAGAGGGAGTAAGTGAGCCTCAGGAGCCACTGGGTGACCGTGGATGGCCCACCCCACACACGATCAGGGCAGCACGCAGACGTAGGGACAGAGGTGTGCTGTGACAGTTTTCGTGACAGCTCCTGGTCCAAGCTCCCACCCGCCAGTCAGCATCCTGAGTTCTGAAAGACAGCCCTGCTTCCTTTCTGGGGGCTGCCATTCCACTGTCAACAACGAGCTGCCTTCTGTTCCTTGCACAGAAGAACTTTGGTCAAGATTCCCAGGATACATTTTCCCAAACGTTACATTGTAAACTCTGGTTACAGAGTTTCCAGGTAAGGGTTCTCATATAGCGCTGTCCTGTGAACCTTCACACTATTTCACGCTCTTTCTATGAGAAAAACTGATTCAACTTTCAAACGGTGACTCTTGTGTATTTTAAAGAACTTGCCCGAAATTTGAGGACTACCTGTTCTGCTTTTACAATTATTTTTGCTTTCCTTTAAAGCAAGTGCAAATACTTTATTTTTCACTTTATAAATGACATAAGAGATGCCACTAATGCTTCCAGCTAGACCATCAGCACACCTCGGATTGAATCAGACTCACTGACTCAACTGCTGTTTTCAAAAAGCCGTTAAACTTGGTAGTTAAGATGTTTTAAAAGGAATACAAAGAAGGAAAGCCAAATTCATGATCATTCTAGAAGGAACAATCCACCTTCCCTCCTTCAGTTTCATAACTATAACACTTTAAAAAAAAAGTGTTTGGCCTGGAGATTTTCTTTAACTGCTAATTTCCTCAGAGACTGATGAGCATTTCCAGCAGGACGGAGCTCCTGGGTAATTTCCATTTAGGTAATTGAGCGCAAGGACTGCATTCTTCGCATGCTTTCCAGCTTCTCCTGTTATCCATCTGCAAAGGCTCTTGTTTTGAGCTCCATGAAACCTCTCATTCCAGCCACTTTCCTGCCTGGTCGCCAGGAGGCAAATGGAATCATGTAACTTCTTCTGGCGGGAGCTGCCAGGGCTCCGTGCTTCCACAAGCTGAGCACAGAGAGGCGAACTCATTTGAAACGTTTATTACATTTTATGATTTCAGTTCATTTCCTGCTCCTGTGAGGGTACCAGGCTGTTTGCTGGAATATGAAAGTACACAGGGGCCCTCCAGTGATGAAGTAATTTAATATTTTTGGTAAAAACAAAAATTGTCAAAGAGTTTTGCAGTTATGCACCAGTCAAAAAGAACGTTTACCCTGGGTACAGAGAGCTCTCAGCTCTGGTTGGCAATACCTTTGCAAAACGCAGGGTTTCGGAAAGAGATTTCAAAGGACTCAGTAGTGAAAGACCTTGTGAATGAAATTTATTTTATGAAAACTAAAAACCAAACAAAAACCAAAAGAAGCTATTTGTTTCATTCACTTAATGTTTTATGTAGACAGAAATATATTTATTATATATACATGTATATCTTTAACACCTCATTACTGCAGGCCTAGATGATATAGACTCTCTAAGCGGTGATGTTGAAACCGGAAAAGACACCGGTGTTCAGGTTGCCTGTCACTACCAAACCCAGTAAGCAATGACAGCGATTGAATCTTTATGGGCGCTTTATTCAGATGGCGGGTTCACACCCTAACAGACCATCTTGTCTTTTCTTTCCAGGCCAAGGTTTTATAGCAGGGAATAAACAAGGTGTGGTGAGGGGTTTTGAAGTTCAGGGAGGACTAGGTGAAAGAAACTGCAACATTCCTGTCCTGGCAGGTAGCTGTTCCCAGGGGCGGGTGGTCATCTGTCTCTCCCTGGAACACAAAGGCCGGGATGCCTCCAGTTGTCCCCAGGCGGTAATCTTTAGCGGTGCCCCAGGAGGTCGGCTGATTTCCCCAGGAGCCAAGATGGGCCTTATCTGTGGTTTCTAAAACAAAAGCTTTAACATAGACACTACTTCCTAGGCTTATAACTTTTTACCTTAAACTAAAATTTTCCAACTCTTGAGTCCCCTCTCAATGTCACTGAAAGATCATTCCAGATCAACTCGTCAACCTTTTTTTCCTTTTATTATAAAACACATTAGTTTTTCAGAGCTATGTATCCAAAAGCAAAGAAAGCGACACTTTATAACTTCACTGCATAACCACCTCGCTTGCAAGTAACAGTGAAACTAAAGTAAAATAGATACACGGTTAGAAAAATGCAAACAAGTAACAGTAAAGTGCAAAGTAATAAACTGGAAACTCCCTATTCATGTCCATTTTGGCTTCCCAAAAGTAACACTATAAGAAATTTTTTAGTTTTTATTTTTTAATAGTTTATTTTTATTTTATTTTTATTATTAAAAACAGTTAATGACACATGAGTGTGCTTAGACTGACAAAAAAAGTACATTAAAAAAAAGCAAATGGCACTTTTTAAAATTTAATAATATATCTGTGGCATCTTTTAATGTTACAAATTATAAACTCTTTTAATTATTACTCTTTGAAAATATACATTGATAAATATGCAACCAAGTCATCACTAATTTTTCTCTCTCTATTCTCCCACCTCTTTCCTAAAGTCTCCTGTCCATTGTCACATTTTTTTTTGTTTTTGTTTTCTGGGATAGATTTCAGTATTATTTTATCAAGTCTGTTTTCCTCACACAAAATAATAATACACTTATATATAACATTGGTGCTTCCATTGTTAATGATGAATACTGGTGAATTTATTTATTCTTTTCTCACCTTTGAACATAGTATTTCTTTTTCTTGCTTTATTGCACTATCAAAGACCTCTGGGATAATGTTCGAGAGAAGTGATGAGCATCTTCAATTTGGCTGCCAGCTTAAGGGAAAGAGTTCAGCGTTTCCACAACAAATGCAATGTTAGCTGAAGGTCTTTGATAGATACACTTAATTAGATCAAAAAAGTTTCTTTCTCCTCCCAGTTCACTGGTTTTTTAATATGAATCTCTATTGAGAACTGTATGGTGTTTTTTTTATTTTCTTAATTCTAGTGACCTACATTTATTGACTTTGAATCTTAAAATAACCTTTGCAATATTTCTTGATATAAACCAAATTAATCATGATATATTATCCCTTGTACATAGTATTGAATTTGACTTATAAATCGTTTAGGACTTTTGCTTATGTTCATGAAAAATCCTAGCCTGCAATTTTCTTCCAATGACCTTGTCTGTTTTACTTATCAAGGTCATAAAAACCTCAAAAATGAAACAGGCAGTTATATCTTATTCTGTTTTTTAAAAGTGTTGATATAACATTTGCATTACTCCTTTGTTAAGTGTTTGGAAGAATTCTGGGAAACCATTCTTACTAGGAACTGTTTTTGTGAAAAAATAATTATTAATTTCGCATTTAAATTCTTTAGTGTAGGAATATTCATATTTATTATTTCTTCTTTCAGTTTTCTTTTATTTTCCAAGTGATTTGTACGTCTCCTATATCATCGTATCTATGGGCACAAAGAAGTTGACAGTTGTGGTAGGTTTAAGTGAGGTCCCTTTCCCTCTCTCCTGCTGTCTTCATAAGCTTGTCTTAGCCTCCTAACTGGGCACAGCCTAATCAGCTGAAATCCAGAAACTTCCAGAACCATGAGAGATGATGAGGGATTATTGTTTTAAGCCACTGACTTTGGAATGGTTTATTTTATAGTAGTCAATAAAAATAAAACTCCATGATTTGCTTTGTGATACAATGCGTGTAGTTATGTGATATGATTGATTTGTGTTTTCTGCTCTTTTCCTGGATTAGTCTTGCTAGAGGCTTAGCAAACTTATTGCTTTTTCCAAACATTATTTTTGTATTTTCTATTTCTTAGAATTTTGCTCTTATATTTGATTGCCTTCCTTCCACTTTCTATGGGTTTGATTTGCTGTTTTTTCTAATTGAAATATTACTCATATTGATCCTTTCATAGTAGACTTCTCAGTGCATGTATGTGAGAAATTTTGTCTTGTCCCATGTATCTTTTATATTCTTTTTCTTCCTGAATAAATAGGTGTCCTTTCCAAAGACGTGTCCTCCAGGCTGCTAGTCCCTACCCTGTTGTTTGTGATCTTTTATTCCAACCACCTGATAAACTATTAGCCTCACTCTTGTGTTTATCTGTTCTCAGATTTCTCTTTAACAATATGGATGGATTCAGAGTCTCTCCTGCAATTCTCCACCTTTTCCTCCATTTTCTTGATATGTTACCCATAATTATTTTAATATCCTGTCTGAAAACTACTGTATCTGAATCCTCTATGGACCTGTTTTCTATTTACTTCTATTTTCCTTTATCTGCAATTTATTGTTGTATACATTCACATGTTTCATATTTTTGATTAAGTGCTGAACATAACGGGTAAAAATTATAGTGGTTCCTTCAAAAGTGCTTAGTCTTTCTGTTGCAGGATAGGTAGAGGTCTAGCGAATGAACTTGGTCCTGTTGAAGGTAGGTTTGGTAGGTGTGGTTATTCCAGTCTCCTCCTCCTCTGCCAAGCGGTGTCCTGCTTCAGTTTGATTGGCCAGAACTGGATCATGTGAGTATCCCTAGCTGCAGAAGAGGAAGGCAATCAAACATCTTACAAAAGGAGCGGGATTGGGGCTGGACCAATTACCACCCCAAACTAAATCAAGGTTCTCTTGCAGAAGAGAAAGGCAGCAGGTATTTTATAGACAGTGAGCCCTGTCTGTCATAAAACCCATAATTAATGCAAGTAATAAATGTTCTTTATAAAGCATTATGATATAAATGACATTTAGAGATGACTATTAAGTGTTTAAAAGAGGGAATGATTAAGGTTCATAATATCTTGTCATAATACTCTTTTTCATGTTTCAAATAAGTTCACCGGCATATGGTAGTTTGTGGTGAATACCATACAAAAATGACACTTTAAGGACTATTTTTAGAGCTATTTTGGGTTTACAGCAAAACTGAGAAAAATATGCAGAGATTTCCCAAGGGGGTCCTTCTTTCACATGTGCAGAGCCGCCACCATCATTAATATCCCCCGACGCGGTGGCACCTTTGTTACAATTGATGAGACAGCGATGACACAATGTAATTACCCGAAGTCCACGGTTTACAGGAGAGCTCACTTTTGTGACACATAATGACATATATCCACCATTATAGTACCATACAGAGTATTTTTCACTGCCCTAAAAGTCCTCTGTGCTCCACTTTTCCATCCCTCTCCACCCTCTCCCCCACCTGCCCCACAAAACTTGGCCGCCACTGATCTTTTCACTGTCTCCGTAGTTCTGCCTGTTCCAGAATGACATATACAGAAGTCTCTGCTTATCACAGGGATACATTCCAACTCCCCCCGCTCCCCAGGGGATGTCTGAAACCACAGACACTACTGAACCCTTTATAGAATATGTTTCTTTTTTCTTATAAATATACACACACATTATGGCTTCTTTTGGGCGTATCCAAATTGCCAGCATCACCACTCCCAAGCTTTCTGGCCATTATTAAGTAAAATGATGATAACTTGAACACAAGCCCTATGGTACCCTGACACTTGGTCCGATAACTGTGATGGCTACTAATGTGTGTCAGATGGATGACTAACGTGTGAGGGTGTCCAACATGCACACGCTGGACAAAGGGGTGAGTTGTGCCCTGGGCAGGGCGGGGCGGGTTGGTGCAAGATTTCATGATGATATTCAAATGATGTGTAACTTAAAACTGATGAGTTGTTTATTTGTGGAATTTTCACTTAATATTTTCAGACCACATCTGACCACAGGCAACTGAAACCACAGAAAATGAAACCACAGATAAAGGGTGTTTACTGTAGTTGGAATTGTACCCTATGTTGCCTTTTAGATCGGCTTCTCTCACTGAATAATATGCACTTAAAGTTTCCACATAGGTTTTTTCTGTTTTGATAGCTTATTCCTTTTTAGTGCTGAATAATATTCCATCCTCTGGATATATCCTCCTTGGTTTTGACAAAATGGATATAACATGGGGAAACAGTTACATATTCATTTATTACATGATGCAGAACATGGTATGTCGGGCAAGGTCTGGGAGTGTCACAAGAGCTACTGTCCCTGTGGAGTTGGCGTCCACTATCCTCCTGGCACATGTGTGTATTCACTAACCTGGAAGTTCTCCAAGCCCTGTAGTTAAGGAATTTTTATGCACGGAATGTTCATCATGTAGGTATGATCAGGTTTTTTAAAATATGTGTTTATTGATTTTAGAGCGAGAGGAGGAAGATGGGAAAAAGTGAGAGAGAGAGAAATGTCAATCGGCTGCACACTGACCCACAACCTAGGCATGTGTCCTGCCCGGGAATCGAACCCACAGTCTCTCTGCGTATATGGAACAACACTCCAACCGCATGAGCCAGGGCGGCATGATCAGTTCCTAACTGAATCTCCAGGCCCGCTGCCTTCTCCAAAGGATGTGGGATGGGGCTGAAAGTTCTAAGCTTCTCATCACGAGCTAGTCTTTTTGGTGACAGGCGCCCATGAGGATGCCATCCAGGAGCCCAGCCAGAGACGTCTCGATAATGCAGGACATTCCAAGGCATTTGGAGCGCTGTGTCAGGAACTGGGGCCGAAGACCAAATATGTAAACAAAAGATGCTCCTAACACCGTCATCGTGTAGGAAATTACAGGGACGTTAGGCGCTCGGGACAGGAGCCATGGAGAAAGACCAAAATATGTATTTTTTATGATAGCACAATATCACAATTGCAGGTTGGAGATAAGGCTTGCTCTGTTGGTTGTAGAACCTGAGAATCCCACCTTTTTTATTACACCTTTAGAACGTGCAAACGTGTCTGAGTCCAGCCCTGGCAAGTTTTATTTGGATTGAATGCATACATTTCTTCATGTGTTTTGAAAGCATTCTGAATTCGTTGCAATTCCATGTACCTCCATAGGAGAGCGGAGTAGAGTCCCATTCTCAGATCACATTCCTGGTTTTAGTAGACCACTTCTTCTAAAAAATCAGTTTGCTTTATTTCAGTGGCTCTTTTGACTAAGATTTAAAAAACCTCCCCCATTTTGTATGAGTCCAAGCTAACTGCTAAATTGAAATGACATTTCTAGAACTAGAAGTGAATTCTCTCCAAAGTAGAGATGCGCTTTTACCATTCTGGGTGCTCAGGAGAGGAAACCTTTTTCCATAAAACTGAGAGATGGGAGCAGGAGATGGGTTTCCAACTGAAAGCTTTCGAGACATTTTGACACAGTGGAGAAAGGAGGGAAAATGGGGAGGTATGTTGGCAGAACCCACAAGAGCCAAAATGTTAAAGAAAAAACCTATAGTAGAATTTTAACTAGAGGGTTTTTTAACATATTCAGAAATAAAATTCCATAAAGGGCAATAGGAAAAATATTACTGTTGTGAGCAAAGGTAAGAGCCGTCAAAAACGCACACAAGGAACACTAGCATATATATAAGGCACTTGAGATCCATGAAACATATGAATATTCTTCTCTAATATAAACAAATGTTTGTGTATTGAAACGTGTATATCTGTTCCATCCAGTGAAAATTTAAAAGTAAAAGCCCTAGGGATATATAACTTAACTTTAAATATTGAAGCATGCTTTAAATAGTCTTTTTATACTTTGAATATTATTTTTACTTTAGAATAAGAAGAAACACACCCTTATTATATCCATCTTGAAACAGCAGAGAAGACAATGTCTTATCTATGAAATTCAGATAAAATTAGGTCTTTCCCTGGCAATGAATCTCTTTGATTTAGTTGAAAAGAGAGTAACCATCTTTGGCATAGACAAGAAAAATACTCTGCGATATTCTACAAAGCACCGTATTCTCCATTAAGGTTTAATACCATTATTATAAAAGATGTCTTTTATTTTGAGAAACCCATTTTTTCTTAGTTAAAACCACTGTGTGACTATATTTTCTTTGTATTAAACTACTTTAAATCTCAATGCACACCCCCACACTACCCATTACAACCAAGGGAAACAGATTTCTATTCCATTACACAGTCTTCTGTCTCTACGTTGATAAATCTTAATTCTTTCAAATAGTCACTTCTATGTGGCTTGCAGCTTATATTGCTCTTTCTTCCTTTCAAAGTCTTTCTGAATTTAAGTTGATATTTTTATTTTTCCCTTCTAGTTTGTCACAAGTAGTGATAAAACATTCAATGTAGATTTTACTACATTCCTTTCCAGCAATTATGACACATTATAATTAGTATGCAATGATTAATTTGTTAGTTCATGAATGATCTTTGAGAGATTATATGTGGAGTCCTCTGCTTAATATTCTTTTTTTTTTTTATTTGAGAGAGGAGGGGAAAAAAAGAGAAACATTGATATGTTGTTCCACCTACTTACGCACTCATTAGTCGATTCTGGTATGTGCCCTGGCCAGGGGTCAAACCCACCTCCTTGCTGTACTGGGATGATGCTCTCACCAACTGAGAGACCCAGGCAGGGCAGTACGCATTTTTTTAAGGCATGTAGTTTGCAAGCTATTTATAAACTTAAGAGAAAATATAATTTTATATGGCATTTGATAAATTCACTTACATTACCCTTTGGATAATAGAAGTATAGATTAACCAAAAAGTCTAACATAATGTTTTTTTTCTTTGTTAATGAAAAGGCATTAAGGCGGGAGAGGAAGGTTAAGTCATTTTAATGTGAGATGTATAGGCACTATCTCTCATTTTCTATCATATCAAATTTCACTATGGACACATGTCTATAATTCTATCATATGGAGATGAAGTGTTTTATAGTTATAAATAACATGTCAGTAAATTTCATTTTTAAATGAATACACATTTTTTTTTGCCTAACACTCCTTAGTAGTATTTAAATTGGGAATTAATATACTAACTTTCATATTAAATATTCAGCAAAGCATTAACAATGCTGAGCATCCATCTTGTAGAAATATTTCAGACATAAGAACATAAAAGTATAAGATAATATGGAGACAGACTGCCCTGGATTCAGACCCAGGCAATCTGTCTCAGATTGAGGGTGAATTTTACCTGCACTACTAGAACCTTCTTGGTCCAGTTATTAAACAAGGTGGAGACTCCATAAATTCATTTTTAAAATGTGTGCAATAGTGTTTAAATCAGTGGATTGGCGTGAGGATGAAATGCTGCGTCTCAACGCCTGTGAACTCTAAAGAAACATCAGGTATTATTATTAACACCCGTGTTCTGATTATTGATAGGTCAATCCCTTGATATATTTAATTATCACTTTCTCACTTCTTATTTTTCACTTCTGTCTTATTGGACCTATAGTTGTTCAGTCAGCTTTTAAAAAAAAAAATTCTAAGTTTATCACCAAGGCATAATTAGAGAGGGACTAGACAGAAAGGCCAACACATTTCCGCTTCTCCAACCTTCACAGGGCAACAGACTTTTAAATTATATTACTATAACAGCATGCAACTTTGAAATTTTCTACTCAGAGAGAGATGCAAGTGGAAAAGGAACTCACCTTCGAATACCCAGTAAAAGGCTGTCCATGGGTTCCAGTAAGAATGCGAACAGCAGACATGCGCGTGCCGAGAAACAGAGGCTCCATCACTTCTGAGGGTTCTACAGGCCAGTTAAATGCTCTGACATGTGCCTTTACAGCTGGTCTTGCACATGTAAAGATGAACTGAGAAACTCACACTAATACTCTATATTTTCAATAGTTTTTACTTTGAATAACAAATAACAAATCAAAACACTATGACAGATCAAGAGAGAAATCATGGAAGAAAGGGAAAAAAACCCTTATACATCAGTACCTTAATGACAGATTTCCTTATTTGGAAAGAAGGACTCCCGGTATATTTACTCATCTGCACTGAACCCCACTAGTTATGGGGTTGGTCCCACCTGACCATGTGCGCGTCAAACACAGTTACAGAGGGCCACCCCACGTCACTGCTCGATAGACAATTAATGCTACAAAAGTTGTAAATGTAGTTTCAATTCCACGTTAACTAAGTACTAAAAAGTCAAGCTGGTGATTCATTTAAAAAAACCCCTAAAGTTTGGCACCTTTCGCTGTATTTACTTAATCTTTTTAACCTCTGTGGTACATTCATTTGACTCTCTCCCCATGCCACAGCACATGACAATAGTCATCAAAACATGTCGTCTCTTATTCTCTTAGTTTTTGTTGTTGAGCACGGAGATGCTGCGGGATTTAGGGGGGAACTGAACCACAGAGTCGGCCTTCCTCCCAGCTTTAGTCCATGCCTGTGCTCCAGAAAATGCCCTAAGCAGGCAGGACGCCCTTGAGGACCAGAGCGGAAAGCAGACAGCCCCCACCTAGCATCAACCACTGCACATCATTCAGGCATTTGTGTGGGTATGCAATGTGTTTGTCCAGATTCCAGCAGCTCATTCAATCCCAGGTTTATCTTCTCCCCCTGCCTATCTCTTCTGGCCCAAGGTAATCCCCAGCCCAAGCTCCCTGCATTCCTGAATCTGCAGACACCAATCTGCAGATACTTGTTCTGAGGCCCACATGCATCTAAACCCCTCCAAACGCCAAGCCCGTCCCTCTGACTCAGAGGCTCAACACTGCTTGGAACCTGTCCAGTTTTGTCCTGACGCCTGTCTGAGGTCAGCTTTGCCCTTGGGATTCAGGAAACCATCCAACCCTAAGGCCAGTGGTGAGTTTAGGAATCGCCAGCCTCTCAGGTGAACCACACATGGGGAAATGAGGTGCTGAACCTTGCGAGGCTGAAATGAATTTGAGCAAGTGGAAAGATGGAAGCTGTTCAGGGACTCTGGTAATAATTTATTCTTGGTGTCATTCAGTCACTCAAGTATTTATTGGGTGACTACAATGTTGTAAATTCTAGGACTTTAGTGAACAGCAAGGAGATAAAACCCCCAAATGTCTTTGTGGGACTTACAGTGTAATACTAGAAGACATTCAAACCGAAGACACAATATGTCGCCTTTGTTTTTAAAACTTTGATTTCTACTCCATACATACATAGGGGACAGAGTGAACATAAAGAAAAATAAATAAAACAAACTCACAAACAGCAGCCCCACAGGGTTGAGACAGCTAAAGCTGATTATGTTAATTCTTCCTTGGAGGACCTCATTGGAAAAGAATAGATTTAAGTACCAATTTTAAGAAAAGATTTGCTTCATGAATCCATTCTGGAAAATTGTTAAAAAAAAAAAGGGGGGAGGGGATGGGGGGGCTGAAGGAATGAATACACTTTCAGCAGCATTTAAAAAGAGCCAGGGCAGCATCCTCAATGGAAAAAAACAAAAATCTCTCATCACAGTCATTAGTGATTATTTCAGCTTCTCGGTATACAGGCGCCTGTGTTTGCAGAGTTGCTCATTATGCATGTTTCAGGGGGATCGATGCAGGCATTTTCAATGCCTTTGTGGGATGCCTTTGTGTCCTGAAAAGATTATTCAGAAGACAACCTTTTTAAAAAGAATTAATCATTAATTATTAAAACTCCAACTCCAAAACCCCAATTTATCTTTAAACTTTAACGTCAAGTGATGAACCTAATTATTCTATTTATAAACCAACACAATCTTGGCAAAGAGTTTTTAAGGCAGCCTGGGGTAACTACTTGGTCTCGTTTACAAGTTAGATACATTACATTCCTTGAGACGATTTTAACTAAATGTACAAATGTAGGGTTGCTGATTTTCTTTTTAAGAACTATTTTCTGATTGACAGAAAAAAAATCTCCAACACTATGGTAAATCTTCAATATGAGGAATTGAATATAAATATTATGAAATTAACTTCTTAGAAAAATTGATTCACAGCCTGAGTCAAGCTTTTCCTGCAAGGAAACAGGCTTTTGAGCAATTCAAAGAGTCCACCTTAGTAGCATTTTATAACAGGAAAAGCGGTTAAAGTATCATTTTACACTAGATTTTTAAATTCTTGGGAAGGAGACATAGCAAGACTGGATAAACCATGATTAAAAGTCTTGAGGCATTTCACGAGGTAGAAAGTCAGCTGAGGTGTTCTTAGAAGAGGTTCTTAAGCTAATTAATGTCTGTCAGAAAACTGTTCAAGCAATTTATCGTGTATGTTAATAATTATGTCCCCAAAGTGGCTTCTGGTCACATCACACCAGAGTTCTGCCTTGGCCCAGGAGAGGAGATTTTCTCTTTCTCAGGGTAGTGGATCTTAAATTAGCATGCATGTTCCAGTATCGTAGTAAATTTCTACTTAAAATTTCAACCAAGTAAATCACCCAATTAGACATGTTTTAATTTGAACTACTGTATCAGACCATAATATCTTTGATGTTACAAATATTTAACAGTGTAAATTGCACAAAATCCTTAACACAAATATGCAAATACTAACCACTGGATTCCCCTAAACGTGTTCCTAGAAGATTAGATCTTCCCAGGGTTAAAAGATGCTTATGAACCAGAAGCACATGAATCCTGCTGATTGAAGTTACTTGTTGACCAGAGATCTCAACTGAGTTTGAGATCTGGGGGGAGCTTTCTATGCACAGAAAAATTTTTCCCATAATATCTACTGAGTCTCTTTTTATAGTCACTATGGCCAAGTCTTTAAGAAAGGGTTGCTCTTCTAGCCCAGGGAGTACTTGTCCCCAAATTTAAAAACTGAAATGATCTATTTCTCCCATCTACCAGTAACCATTTTCTGTCTAGCTATAATGACATACTGACATTCCAATAACTTCTTCACATCCGAAGCAGTTCTGTTGTACCCTTTTTGAACTTGATGGAGTTTTCTCATTGGCTAATTTGGCAACATCTGATGTGCAGTAGAGATGCAGGCGTGGTGGTGGCCATGGCCGTATCTTCAATGCAGTGGTTTCAGCTGTGTCACCCAACCCAGTGGGCTCCTCAGGCCTGGTCTTGCAGTAATTCCTGCCAACCAGTTTCTTTGGTTCCTAATAGTTTTTCAAGTCTGGTTCTTTATCTGGTTCTCTATCTAAAAGCCTCCCAATATACAGTAGTTCACCCTTATCTGTGGTTTTACTTTCCACAGTTTCAGTTACCCACCATCAGCCAAAGTCAGAGAATGCTCAATGGAACGTTCTAGAAATAAACAATTTATAAGTTGTAAATTGCTTGCCATCCTGAGTAGCATGATGAAATCTCTGCCCAGGACATGAATCGTCCTCTTTGTCTGGTGTTCCCATGCTGTGTGTTCCACCCACAAATTAGTCACTGGGAAGCCATCTTGGTTATCAATCAGATCGATTATCAAAGACAGACACTGCATTCACATAACTTTATTACAGAATAGTGTTATAATGCTTCCATATCACTATGGTTGCTGTTAATCTCTTGTTGTGTCTAATTTATAAATTCAACTTTGCCATAGGCATGTATGTACAGGAGGAAACACAGCATGTATAGGGTTCGGTACTATCTGGAGTTTTAGGCATCCACTTGGGGCCCTGTAGAGTGTTTCCCACAGAGAAGGAGGAGCATCGTGTTACCTTCATGCTAAACTGTTTGCAGCCAAGAGCTCTGATATGTAAAAGTTTGCTCACGGTAGAAAAGCTTCGTGAAAACTTAATAGATTAACAGCTGACTTTAGTGTTCAGTGATGTAATAACAGTTTGCACCCAGGTATTTTTTAAATCACAATATAACTTAAGTGCCACTTTAAAGCATTTTATTCTAAATAGTTAATCTGGTGCCTTGCTAAAGAGCACCATATATGCAAAATCTGGAAAATATATAGCAAATCATTGAAGTTTCTTATCTTTATGTGACAGAATTACAAATGCCTTTTGCTGCTTGTGTGTATTTTTCAATTTCCTAAAACAAAACTTACTGCTTAGGTCATTTTTAATGATTTAAAAATATATTTGTAGGAAATATGTTTGTAGGAAATAGTATATAACTTGAATATTAATATTGCTTTTTAATCAAATACTTTAGTGTCAACATTATCAATAAAATCTGTTGGGGACAATACCCAAATGATAGACACACTACCCAGGACAATTTAATTGGCATTTCTAGAGCAACCATGGAAACCCATATGTATTAAATTTAAGGAAACATGCCCCCAAACCACAAGAGTATAAAATAATAGACTTCCGTCCAAGATGGAGGTATAGATAGACACGCTGTGCCTCCTTGAACAACCAAAAGAAGGACAACAAATTTAAAAACAAAAACAACCAGAACTCACAGAAAATTGAACTGTATGGACATCCGACAACCAAGGAGTTAAAGAAGAAACAGTCATCCAGACCAGTAGGAGGGGCAGAGATAGGCAGCCGGGGTGGAGAGGACGTGAGGCAAGGTGGCAGCTGGAGGACCAGGTGAGGCTGCAGCTTGCAGACTGGGCGGTCCCACATTCACATGTGGGTAAACTAGGAGGAACAACTGGGGAGCAAGACAGAGCGCACACCCAGAGTTCCAGCACAGGGAAATAAAGCCTCAAGGTCTCTGACTGAAAACACCTGTGGGGGTTGAGGTGGCAGCAGGGGAAATTTCCAACCTCACAGGAGAGTTCATTGGAGAGACCCACAGGGTTCTAGACTGTACACCAGCCCACCCACCCGGGAATCAACACCAGAAGGGCCCAATTTGCTCGTGGGTAGCGGGGGAAGTGATTGAAAACTGGCAGAGAGTGAAGCAAGTGGCATTGTTCCCTCTCATACCCCTCCCCACATACAGTACCACAACACAAGGAGGTGGGTTGCCCCGCTCTGGCAAATACCTGAGGCTCTGCCCCTTACTACGTAACAGGAGAGCTAAGACAAAAAAAAAAAAAAAAAAAAAAAAAAAAAAAAAAAAAAAAAAAAAAAAAAAAAAAAAAAAAAAAAAAAAAAAAAAAGACCCAAATGAAAGAACAGATAAAAGCTCCAGAAAAAAATACAACTAAGCAGTGAAGAGATAGCCAACCTACCAGATACACAGTTCAAAACACTGGTAATCAGGATGCTCATAGAATTGGTTGAATATGGTCACAAATTAGAGGAAAAAGTGAAGGCTTTGAAAAGTGAAATAAAGGAAAATGTTCAGGGAACCAATTGTGATGGGAAGGAAAGTAAGACTCAGTTCAACAGTTTGGACCAAAAGGAGGAAATAAACATTCAGCCAGAACAAAATGAAGAAACAAGAATTCAAAAAAACAAGGAGAGGCTTTGGAACCTCCAGGACAACTTTAAACATTCCAACGTCTGAATTATAGGGGTGCCAGAAGGAGAAGAGGAAGAGCAAGAAATTGAAAACTTATTTGAAAAAATAATGGAGAACTTCCCCAATCTGGCAAAGGAAATAGACTTTCAGTAAGCCCAGGAAGCTCAGAGAGTCCCAAAGAAGTTGGACCCAAGGAAGCATACACCAAGGCACATCATAATTACATTACCCAAGATTAAAGATAAGGAGATAATCTTAATAGCAGCAAGAGAAAAGGAGAGAGCTATCTACAAAGGAGTTCCCATAAGACTATCAGCTGATTTCTCAAAAGAATCCTTGCAGGCAAGAAGGGGCTGCAAAGAAGCACTCAAAGTCATGAAAGGCAAGGACCTATATCCAAGATTACTTTATCCAGCAAAGCTATTATTTAGAATGGAGTGTAAGGTAAAGTGCTTCCCAGATAAGGTCAAGTTCAAGGAGTTCTTCATCTCCCAGCCCTTATTATATGAAATGTTAAAGGGACTTATCTAAGAAAAAGAAGATAAAAAATATGAACAGTAAAATGACAACAAACTCACAGCTATTAACAACTGAACCTAAGAAAACAAAAACCAAAAACAAACTAAGCATAAAACTAGAACAGGAACAGAATCATAGAAATTCACATGGAAGGTTATCGGGGGGGGAAAGTGGGAGGGGGAGGGAGGGGGAAAAGGTACAGTGAATAAGTGGTATAAATGGTAGGTACAAAATAGACAGGGGGAGGTTAAGAATAGTGTAGGAAATGTAGAAG
>PVJI01026099.1:0-19570 GCA_004026765.1 Micronycteris hirsuta
ATGGTGCCTCTGGGGGCCCTGGTGACGGAATGGGGTGCTGTGGTCTGAAATAAAACCAGGAGAAGGAAGTGGGGCCTGAGAAAGGGTCTGATGAGGGAGACTTCTTCTCTAGGCCGGGGTGGGGGAAGCTGTTGGCAGTTCTCATGCGTGGGAAAGGACAGGATCAGATCCCTGATTTTGAAAGATTAGCTGGTGACGGTGTGGAGACTGGATTGGACAAGCCCGGGACAGGAAGCAGGGGAGCAGTGAGAGGGCTGGTGCAGGGTGGTGCTGGCCGGAGCTGAGGCGGGACCCAGAGTTTGCGGAGGGGCAGGAATGTGAGGACCGGAGAGAGGCCGAGGTCAGTGCTGCCCCAGGGAGGAAGCCAGACCTGTGCAGGAGTGAGTGCCCCCGGGAGCTGGGCTCTCTGGACACAGGTAGGAGAGTGCATTCTGCTGAAAGGAAACTATTTGCCAAACTCTTGATTTATTTAGCCCGTAGAAGTTAAGAAGGACACAGAAAGGAAGAGGGAGGGAGAGTGAGCTGATCACATGTTGGGCAGGAGCTAAACGCCGCACATCGCTGAATCCTCCCAGCTGCCCTGAGAGAGACAGTTACCCCATCTGCCTGAAGAGGAGACTGAGTTTCCATGTATTTACCTGAAATCACACAGCTGGCGGGCAGTGGAGCCAGGAGTCAGCTCTGTCTGCTGCCACCTAGTGTGCAGCTGTGAATAACACGAGTGCCTGTCCTGAAAAGTGATTTTCTGTTACTTAGTGTACACCTGGACACCTGATTCTCACCAAAAAAGCGCTTCTCTGCTGCCAGCTTGTGTTCGCCTTGGGAATAATACTCAAGTGCAGATCATAGAGAAAAGCCCTGTTTTGTTCCCATCTAGTGTGCATAGTATAAGTAACGCCACAGTGAAGTTCATCAGGAAATGCACTCCTCCACTGCCATCTAAGCTGCACCACTGATAGAAGCTCTTCTCTGATGCCGCATGGTGTGCAGCCTGCAAGTACCACCCTAGGGTATGAGGACAGCGTCATAGAAAGTCACTCACTGCTGCCATCTAGTGCTCACCTCTCAAGTAACGTTTGTGTAGCTCACAACAGAACGTTTCTCCACTGCTCTCATGTGTGCCACCAGGAAATAGCAACGGGTTCTACTACCGTCTGGTGAGCAACTTGCAAGTAACGGGGCTGTGGTCCCCTGAGGCTTGCCAGGGCCAAACTTTGGGGGGGGCCCGCATCCTCTCTCCAGAACTTCCACCTTCGTGCCCCCACTGCCTCCTGTACCCGGCGCCCCTGTACCTGCCCGTGGTCCTTCTGTCTGTCGCCATGCAGGCCGACGCTGCACCCCAAGACTGGTCTGAAGACCTCAGGCCGGGGCACCCTGCCCTCCACGTTAGCCTCACCCGGCTCAGGGGTCCCCACACTTCTCAGGCCTGCACCATCTCCCCAGTTGCCCGTGGCCCCTCTTTCCCCACCTGTGACTACACCCACAGGGCCCTGGACGTCACACCCCTCCCACGTCCTGGAGGCTTCGTCACAGCCCACAGCACAGCTCGCACTCATGTTTCCGGGTCTCCCCCATGTCACCAGCCCCACACCCTTGCTCTCCGCGGAGGTGCAAGGACAGGCTGTGCCTGCTCTCGGTCTGATCTGTGCCCATGGCCTCTCCTCAGTGGCCCCTGGGGGCTGCCGTTCAGGCAGACCCTGCGAGGGAGCCCGCGAGTCGTCCAAGGCCAGGCTGCTGCGCACGGGGCCTGGTCCTGGACAGTCAACCCACAGGTCGTCACGTACCATGACATCCGACAGTACCATGCCTGCGGGGGCTCCTTGTTGAATGTCCAGTGGGTGCCCACACCGCTCACTGCTTTGAGATAAAACGTACGTGCGGGAGCACGTGGAGGGGGCTCTTCCAAAGGCCTCTGGTCGGGGGCATTCTCCTGGGGTCTCTGCCGAGTGTCTCTGGGACTGTGGGCCTGGCGGCAACGAGACAGCGTGCAGACCCTGCCCCCTGCCCGTGCACAGGGAGGACAGCCTGGCTCCCCTGTGCCCACAGAAAGGCCATGACTGGAGACTGGTCTTCGGAGCAAGGGAAATCGAGTACGGCAGCAACCAGCCAGTGAAGCCGCCTCTCCAGGAGAGATTCGTGGAGAAAATCATCCTTCACGAGAGCTACTCACCCATCTTGGAGGCCAACGACATCGCTCTGGTGAAGATCACCCCTCCCGTGGTCTGCGGCTCCCTCATCGGACCCGGCTGCCTGCCCCAGTTCTCGGCAGGCCCACCCCGAGTGTCCCAGTCCTGCTGGGTGACCGGCTGGGGATCCTTGAGGGAGAACGGTGAGTACAGGAGGCGCTCCCGGGGGGCATTGCAGGTTGTTCCCAGGGTGGACGTTGAGGTGAAACGGGAGTGGTCAAGGCCCGGCGGAGCAGCTGTCCTCGCACGGTGCCCGGGCAGCTCCCGTCACAGCCCACTTCCAGCTGGAGAAGCTGCGGGTGGGAGCCGAGGGCCGGACCACAGCCACGCCTGGTGAGGGTGGCCGGGCGGGCACAGGGGTGACCTGGCATTTTGAGAGTGGGGTCAAGGCTTCTGTCCTTGGGGCCCGGAGCCCAGGAGCTGCATTCCGGAATTGGGGAAAAAAGCTCTAGACAGGGTTTTGTAACTGTAGGCCAGTCCTTTCCCTTTCTGGGCCTCAGTTTCCCCATCTGTGAGCGGAAGGGCCAGAGCCCAGTGCCTCTGCCCCCGCCCCTGGCAGTCCTAGCCCCCACATGCACCCCACTCATCACTGGCGCTCCGGGGTGTGTCTGGACGGGCGGGGGCGTCGCAGGGCAGCAGGGTCTGGCAGGGGCCGGACCACGCCGTGGCGGCCTCTGTGTGCACAGATGGCGTCATCCGGTCACGTCAGGGAGGTGAGGGTGTGACTGACACTCAGTTCTCAGTGTCTCCTGTTACGTCAACAACAGAGCATTTAGGCTTCTGAATTCAAGGCAGTTCAGTCACATGGGGTTTAAAACTCTGCCTTCTTCGGTAACCCCCGCAAACAAGTCGTTTCAGGGTTCCTCCCTGACTCGTCCTCCCCTCCCTGAGGCTTGCGCCCAGTTTCTGGCAGGGCTGCCGCCTGATCCCCAAGAAGGGCAGTTCCGCAGGCGCCCTCGCTCTCTCTGGCTTTGGCTGACCCACGACCTGCCTCCTGGCCGGGTGTCCCCTCTGACCTGCTGCTGCTGTCCGAGGCTCTGCCATGGGCGTGCCTGGGCCTCTCCCCGAGGGGCTTGCCCTGCTCTGCCCGCCGCCCCACCCAGCGACACCCAGCATGGGGGGTTCTGGCAGTCCCCCAGAGGCCGAGGCTGATGACGGGGCTCCTGTCCGACGACCACCCCCCACCCCGCCTCACCCCGCCTCACCATCCCTATGGTGGGTTCGTGAGCAGTGCCGGCTCCCAGCTACACCCTGAGCCTCCGACGGGACCTCCTCCGTCCCAGAATCCCTCTCAGCTTACAGGGATTTCTGTCACTTTTGACACCCACATTTCCCTCACCCCTACCCCCACCATGAAGGCCAAGTCTTAAAGGGATCTCAGGCCCCGGAGCCCTGGGGCCCGTCCAGGCCTTCCCTTCCACTTGCTCCCTGGCGCCTTCCCTGTTCTCTACGAGGCTGAGCTCCTGCGTTTGTTTAAAACGGGCGTTGGGGTTGAGAACGCCCATCTCTGTTTGAGGATTCCTGGCTCCTAATAGCAAGGCCGAGGCTTTCCCGACCCAGGGCTCGGTCACCTTGGTGACTCAGGCCTGGCTGGTGGTCGGCAGCTCCTTGCCACCCCACCTCCAGGGCAGGACACACATGCACACTGTCACTGCTGCCCCCACACAGGGCGGGAGGGGACTGAAGGCACTGGAAGCCAGCCACGCCTCTGCTGTGTGTCTGGCCCTATGGGTTCCCTGGGCTCCTGCCTCCCTATCAGCCCAAGAGCTCCTCCCAGCCCCGCCCCCGCAGCAAGTGCGACCCGCCTGCTCCCAGTCTGTGTGACAGCCAGTGTCCAAACCCACCTGCTGGGCTATGGGGCCAGAGCAGCAGCTGCTGTCAGGGCTCCTCCATCTGTGGGACCACGTGACCCAGAGGACACAGCTTCGGGGCTGTCTCCACCGGATGCAGCGCACCACCAGGCCATGCCCCTCTTCACCCCCAGGCCTGGAGAGAGAGCCTCTGGGGCATGAGGAAGCTCTGACCTGGCCCAAGAGCCGTGCCTCTGTATGGAGGCCTGGCCATGGCTCTTCTCTTCCCATGGCCTGCTCAGGACAGATGGGGACATGTGAGGAGGGACTTGCCCACCTAACCCAGGGGTCCTGTCCGCAGGGGAGGAGGAGTCCTGGCAGGGAGAGCGGGGAGGGTGCCTTCCAGCCAGACCCTGGGCTTGGTCCTGGAGAGGAACTCCCGGGTCTGAACCCACGCCACACCACAGTCCTGGGTGACCTTGGCGAGGGGAGCCCCGGCCCCCTGACGGGGGGGGGGGCAGGGAGGTCACGGGGTAGCTGTGGGGACTAAGATGACATCTGCGTTTGTCATGCTCAGCACATCTGCTCACACCACTGATCTCACCAGCAGCCTCCATGAGCCCCCAGCCCCCACTCAGCCTTCTCCAGCCATACCTGTCCTCCCCCACAGCCCCCTCGGTCCTCGTCCAGGCTCCTCCTCTGTCCTCCCCATCTCTCATCTGTGTGGCAAGGAGAGGCCAGGGCCTCTGGCTCTCCTGGCTCTTAGGTTTGAGCAGAGCATTCCGGACAATGAGGGATCAGGGGAGGGAGGAGGCAGGGCTTCCCCAGACACGGGTCGTGTCTTCTGTGACCACTGACCACCGAGTCGCCTGTTGTAGACAAGAAGACGTCACGCGTGCTGCAGGAGGCCCGCGTGGATATCCCTGACCTCAGCCCATGCACCTTGACCCTGCGGTACAGAGGCTGCGTGCATTCCACCAATGTGTGCGCAGGGTACCCTGGGGGCCACGTGGATACCTGCCAGGTAACAGTCCCTGGGGGCCAGGCCCCTGTGGATTCCTCTTTCTTGGGTCTCTTGGGTCCCTCAGCTCCACATGCTCCAGGGCTCTGTTCTGGTGACCCTTTTCCTGGTCCCACGTCTACAGTCACAGTGAACATGGAGGTGACCCCACCAGCTGCCCCTACGAGGGACCAGTCACCACGTGCAGCCTCTCTCTCACCCTAACACAGAGACCACATCACCCACACACCGCCCCGAGCCTTCAACTCCGTGTGCACACATGCTCGTGTGGGCCCATGAAGCCACACGTCGGGACGCGTGGGCTCCTCTTCCCTCCTCACTGCGAGGAACCCGGGACCGTCACACCCTTCCCGTCCCAGCCGGCCCTTCACCACAACCACAGTGGTCCTGGGAGCAGGGAGAGGGGCTCGGCACAGTGTGAGTCCTGTGTCCTCCTGGCAGGGGGACAGTGGTGGGCCTCTACGTGCAGAAGAGGTGCAGAAGGTGCCTACGTGATCGTCGGAATCACGAGCTGGGGGTTGGGCTGTGCCTGAGCAGAGCGCCCGGAATCTACACGGCCACCTGGCCCTATCTGAACTGGATTGCTTCCAAGATTGGTTCCAAGGCTTTGGAGATGATTCAGCCGAGCCCCCCTGCCCCTCCCAGTGCTGCCACAGCCCCCGCTACAGCCTCCTCCTTCCGCCCTCCGGTCCGCCCTCCTTGGTGCTTCCAACACCCTTCTCAGCCACCTCCCCTTCGACCACCTGCATCCCAACCCCTGCCCAGCCCCCACCCTCAGCCCCACCCCCACCACCTCCTCCACCCCCACCTTCCATGAAACCCCCTGAAACCCCTTTTGCTAAACGACTGCAGCAGCTCAGACAGACCCTGAAGGGGAAGACCCTTTCCAGCGGAAGAAGCAGTGATGAGGCTGAGGTTGCAGGCTTCCCAGAGCTGACCCCCGCTGCCAACAGACCCAGGGAACCTGTCATGCCTGGAAGGGGCAGAAAAAGATGAAAAAAATAAGTAAGCAAGTATTTCTGTAATAAGCAATGTTTTCTGGACTTCTTATCTGCCCTCCCAGCTTGACCCAAACCCACATCAACTCTACCTCCCTCCTTCACCTGCCAACAGATGAAATATTGTACGGTGTACAGCGTATGTGAAGTCAGTTGTGTTTTTCAAATCTTGATTTTTATTTATTTTTTAAAAATATATTTTATTCATTATGCTATTACAGTTGCCCCAATTTCCCCCCCTTGCCCCTCTCTGCATGGTACCCCTCTTCCTTCTAGCAGTCCCCCCTTAGTTCATGTCCATGGGTCATGCATATACGTTCTTTGGCCTCTCCATTTCCTGTACTGTACTGTATATCCCTGTGGCTATTCTATAACTACTTATTTGTATTTCTTAATCCCCTCACTTCTTCACCCATTCCCCTACAGCCCCTCCCAGCTGATAACCCTCCAAATGATCTTCATACCTATGATTTTGTTCCTGTTCTGGTTGTTCGATTCATTTCCTTTTTTGTTTTTTTAGACTCAGTTGTTGATAGTTGTGAATTTGTTGCCTTTTTAATGTACATAGTTTTGATGTTCTTCTTTTTCTTAAATAAGTCCCTTTAATATTTCATGTAGTAATGTCTTGGTGATGATGAACTCCTTTAGCTTTACCTTGTCTGGGAAGCATTTTATCTACTAAAGGGAATTCATGCATCCCACCGTGGGAATTGTAGCTCTAATGTTTCACGTCTAAGGGAGCACGGACTCCCGTGGAACATGGGACGGCAAGCAGGACCACGTGTGTGACAGTGGAATTTCCTGTGGGTAAATCAGGATGGCATATTTCTTAGATTTAAAACTTGCTCTTGCTAAAACCTCTCTCTCCCTGAATCAAAAGAACTTATGCTAATGCATGCCTAGCTTCCTCAGACCAGTGAGTTCAGCCCAAGCCTATTGTCTTTCCATTTGCATATCTATCTTCTTGATGTGCCATCTTGGGTGTCTACCACCTAATGTAAATCTACAACCATGCATAGTTAATGAAGACCATTCAGATGTAATGTGCCTGAGAAACGACAATAAAAGCCTATTGGGACATAGCTCGTGGTCTCTCCCAGATGATAATGGAGGAGTTGTGTGGTCCCGGAATTTCTAGTCCAGTGTATTATGTATGAAATTATTTACATGCTGCCATGGCTTACGAATCCTGCTGGCCAGAATTCACGACAATCTGCCCTTGCACTCTAAATGAGAGCTTTGCTGGATAGAACAATCTTGGATGTAGGTCCTTGCCTTTCATGACTTTGAATACTTCTTTCCAGCCCCTTCTTGCCTGCAAGGTTTCTTTTGAGAAATCAGCTGATAGTATTATGGAGACTCCTTCCTAGGTAACTAACTTCTTTTCTCTTGCTGCTTTTAAAATTCTCTCCTTATCTTTAACCTTTGTAATTTTAATTATGATGGGTCTTGGTGTGGTCTTCTTTGGGTCCATCTTCTGTGGGACTCTCTGTTTCCTGGACTTGCATGTCTATTTCCTTCACCAAATGGGAGGAGTTTTCTTTCATTAATTTTTTTTTTTAAGATTTTATTTATTTATTTTCAGAGAGAGGAGAAGGGAGGGAGAAACATCAATGTATGGTTGCTCCTCACATGGCCCTCACCGGGGACCTGGCCCGCAACCCAGGCATGTGCCCTGACTGGGAATCGAACCGGGACTGTCTGGTTCCCAACCCGCGCTCAATCCACTGAGCTACACCAGCCAGGCTCTTTCATTAATTTTTAAAAAGATTTTATTTATTTATTTTTATAGAGAGGGGAAGAGAGAGAGAAAGAGAGGGAGAGAAACATCAATGTGTAGATGCCTCCACGTGCCCCCCACCAGGGACCTGCCCCGCAACCCAGGCATGTGCCCTGACTGGGAATCGAACTGGCCACCCTTTGTTTCACGGGCCGTTGCTCAATCCACTGAGCCACACCAGCCAGGGCTTCTTTCATTCATTTTTCAAATAAGTTTTCGATCTCTTGCTCTTCCTTTTCTCCTTCTGGCACCCCTTTGATTCATATTTTGGTACGTTTAAAGTTGTCCCAGTGGTTCCTAATCCTATCCTCATTTTTTAAAAATTCATTTTTCTTCCTGCTCTTCTGATTAAATGACTTTTCCTTCCTTGTATTCCAAAGTGTTGGTTTGATTCTTGGCTTCTTCCCTCCCACTGTTGGTTTCCTGTAGATTTTTATTTATTTCATGTAGTGTAACCTTCATTTTTCCCGTACTCAATGAGTTCTTTGAGCATTCCTGATCGCCAGTGTTTTTTTAAAGATTTTATTTATTTATTTTTAGAGAGAGAGGGAGAGGGAGGGAGAAAAAGAGAGAGAGAGAGAGAGAAACAATCAATGTGCAAGAAACACATTGACAGGTTGCCTCTTGCATGCTGCCAACCAGGGACCCGGCCCACAACCCTGACTGGGAATCAAACCAGCAACCTCTCGGTTTGCAGGCTGGCACTCAGTCCATTGAGCCACACCAGCCAGGGCTGATCACCAGTGTTTTGAATTCTGCATCTGATAGGTTGATTATCTCTCTTTCATTTAATTATTTTTCTGGGGTTTTGCTCTGTTCTTTCATTTGGACCGCATTTCTTTGTCTCCTCAAATTCGGCAGCTTCCCTGTTGGTTTTGTTTGTCGATTAGGCACAGCTGCTTTGACTCCCTGTCTTAGTAGCGTGGACTATGATAGAAAAGCACCTGTAAACTGTGTGGGGTGGAGACTTAGGTAATCACCAGGATGGGACAACCCTCTTCACCACTTTGTGGCTCTGTGTGTGTGGGGGGAGGGGCTCAGGGAGTGGGCAGTGCCGCTGGCCGGCTTCCGGAGCTTTGCCCGGCACTGGCCCTGTCTGCAGTCCTGTCACTCACTCCCCGCGGGAGACCGGTGTCCTTCCAGCTGTTGCCTTGGTGCTGAATCCCAGAGGGGTGGGTCTGCATAAGTTCTAAGTCCGTGTGGGCCCTTAAGCGGAGTCTCCTGGAAATCCAGCAGTTTCTTTTGCTGCCCCAACCCCCACTGGTTTTTACAGCCAGAAGTTACAGGGATTTATCTTCCTGGTGCTGGAACCCTGGGCTGTGTGTCTGGCCTGGGACTGGGATCTTTTTTTCCTGAGTTGTCCCTCCCAACTTACGTGAGTGTGGACTGTCCGTTCTGCCACCTCTCCATGCCACCCTGGGTCTCTGCACCTCTTCCCCTCCCACCTGTCTGCCTGAATGTGGCTTCTTTAAATCCTTGTTTGTTGGACTTCCATGCAGCTCGGTTTTCTGAGGGTTCTGGGTGTTATTTGTTTTGAAGTCTGGTTGTAATTTTTTTCTGTCGTTGTGCGAGGAGATGAGGTGTGTCTATTTTATGCCTCCATCCTGACGGGAAGTCTGAGCTCTGGCGATCGTGATTTCTTCTTTGGCGGAATCTCTTCTGATGTAACTAAAATAAAGATATGACGACCTGAAGAGTCAATGATGGGAAAAGTCATTTCTATTCGTCTGTAAAGCCATGCATGTGTGAAGGTGAGTTTAATTTTGGTTTGTTTGTCTTCTGAGGGCTCCAAGCATTCTTCCTCCTGCTGCCACTCTCACCGGAAGTGGCCCCACACCCTCACACCTTTGGTGGTCTCTGCCCAGGGATCGTGCCAGGACTGATGACCACAGGTGGAAGCTACTCCAGAGCTTTTCTGAGTGGTTCTCTGGCAGAGCGGGAGGCCAGAAGAGTCACTCTGAAATGCAGGAAGCAAGACAGAGCTTACTTTCTGCAGCAGATGGACGGCTGGAGATTTCCATTGTCCTTCCAGCTCTGTCGCTGCCTGAGGATGTTACTTTCGTGCTGATGGAGGGCCCAATATGCTGTTCTGGGCACTCGGTGAATGAAAATGGATGAAGCTGGGAGCTGAGCTGTTACTCAACAGCTTTTGTTCATAACGCCGATGGTCACAGTTAATGTGGTCGCGTCACTCAGGGCGCGTTTGTCCTCACGTTCTGCAGTGTTGTATTAACGCAACTCGGGAAAGACAGCATGACCGTGGAAACCTGTCGGGGCCTCACGGACTTCGAAGTGGGATCCGCACCCTCGACATGAGAGACCTTTTTACACGGACGTCATGTAGTTGTTATGTTATATTAATTATATTATATTATATTTGTTATGTTATTTTATGTTGTTATATTAACAGAGTGACTGGGTGGTTCGTTCATCTCAGTCTTCAGAGGTGTAGCTTGAGATCGGATTGAAGGAGCAGAAACTCCATTTGACTGTTCAAATAGCTGGGGTTCAACCCACTGGAACGTTGCTCATCGGTGAGGCTGAGATGGGGCCTCTGGACCTTTAAAGTGACCCTGGTCCCATGTCATGCCCTGGTCCCTCCTATTCACTGTCCCTCCCTCCTTGGCCTTGGTGGCGTTAGTCTCTGTACTTCTGCTAACAGCTGTTCAATTTTGAAAGGAGCCTGGTCAAACAAGCTGTTTCATTTCTCTTTCTTGGGCTGCATTCGCAACCACGATTCAGTGAGCACACGGATGCTACTCCGTGCTGGACGCTGTGTGGGGCCACCGCCCCAACCTCAGGGAAATGTGCCTTGTGTGCTTCAAAATTGTGTGTGCTCTGCAATTGTGGGTGAACTATTCTGTAAATGTTAGTTGGCCCGGTGAGTTGATACTGCTGTGTGTCTTCCAAGCCCTTCTGATTTTCGGCAACTTCGTCCCTCCTTCCCTCTGGCCAGGAACAATGATCTGCTAGTGGACTTCCTGAAATGCGCCCTGACCCACTGCACCTGAACTGTGGGCCCTGCCTGCACACGTGTGAGAGATGGGCTTCATTGGGCACAGAGCACAGTCCAGAGGGCGAGGGGCATCAGGACCCAGGACCACGGCCACCTCGGTGCCCGTCTCGACATCCAGACCCACTCGGCTGTCCACCAGTGCATCCTGCATGAGCAGCTCCGGCCCTGCTAGATTTCTCTGGGTGGACAGGGGACACTGCCACCCCCATCACTCTCTGGGCCATGTCTCTGTTCAGTGTATGCAGCCACATTATTTAAATTCTCTCCTCTTCTTCCCATCCCTCCTCACCGAGCACCTCCCAGCCTCCAAAGTCTGGCTCCGCTTTGCCGGGGGACAGGGTCAATGACACAGAGTGCGGACGAGGCTGGTGAGTGCCCGTGTTCCTGTGATGCTGGCTCCTGCCGTCAGTGGAGGGTGCTTGGGTCACCGGGATCGTGACAGACAGTAAGGAGGGTGTGGCTGTCGCGGGGGGTTCTGCGCGGCCTCCGGAAAGCAGGAATGTGCCCTTCAAGCCAACGGGCTGGTCTGACGCCTCCATTTATTGGTGCTGACAGCAAAACGTTCTAAGTATATCCTCAGATAAAGTGACCTCCAGCCTGCGGCTTTGCGAGGAGTAGTGAGCGACTCCTATTCTCAAGCTATTTTGGGGGCTATTAATCTCCAGGTTCCCCAGGGTGCTTGTCAGCGGAATCTCCTGAGTCACAAACAGGGACAGGAGTCCAGGTGGTGACGGAGGAGCTGTGTCATAAGGGACCCGTGCTGTGCTCTGTCCGCTCGTTCTCTCTGGGCTCCCACGCACCCATCCAGGCCGTGCGGTCAGCTCTGGAAGTGCTGTCTGCGGAACCTGTCGGGCACAGGAGGTCCCTGGCTGCTGCGGTCAGAGACTTGTCTCCCGGTAACTCTCGGGAGAAGCCCGCCCTGGGCAAAGCCATGTGTCTTCCCCCACCTTTGCCAAATCCATCGGGGGTCAAAACAAAGCAGAACCCAAACCAACGAGCAGCTGAGCCTGGCGACGAGGGGAGACCCTGGAGGAGCCACAGCTGGTCTCCAGCCCCAAACCAGCCGCTCTGCTTCCTTGGGCGGACACAGTGGCCACAGCTGGGTGCCTGCCAGCAAGAACGTGGGCTATAGGCTCGCCACAAGCTTGGGTGCAAATGCGAGGGTCCCTGCTGGAGGCTGTGTCCTCGTCAGTGGCCTGGCCTTCGCTGTGCGCTCTGCCCCTGCCCGTCCGAGGGTCACAGACACAGTGGCGGGGGGTGGCCAGCAGGGACGACACTTACAACATTGAACAGAAGGGTGTCTTGGAAAAACGCAAAGCTGTGTGCAGCATCACATCAGTCGTCACCCTGGGGTTGAGATTTATGGACATTTTTTGACCAACGGTGAAACAAAATTTGCAGGTAGGCAGTCAGAAAACCTTGTGGTGCAGCCGAGTTTATTTTGGTGATTTGTTGCAAGTTAGTAACATTGTGTCCAGCTTTTTATTTTTTTCCTTTTTTAAAATTTTAATTACTTTATTGTTGTTCAGTGTTCAGCCTTTTTTTAAAAAAAGATTATATTTATTTATTTTTAGATTGCGGAAGGGAGGGAGAAAGAGAGGGAGAGAAACATCAATGTGTGGTTGCCTCTCACGTGGCCCCCACTGGGGACCTGGCCCACAACCCAGGCCTGTGCCCTGACTCAGAATCGAACTGGTGATCCTTTGGTTCACAGGCCAGCGCTCAATCCACTGAGCCACACCCGCCAGGGCCCGTTCAGCTTTTAAGATGAATTTTAAGCCCATGAAGAAAATTTTGCACAAACAATTCAATTACCTTGGGTTTTATTGGGCACCTACTATGTGCTGAAAAAGCAAACCCAATGGCACGCCGTGCGACCGGAATGAAGCAGGGGTGACAGCACCCGCAGAGCCTGTCATGGGTGCAGCGGCTCTGCAGGTGGCACCCACGTGCAGCCCTTGTGGGCCGGTCCTTCTCCGGGAGCTCAGGCGCGGTGGTGCGTCAGGCTGCCGTCCTGACTCCAGTGCAGAAGGACTCGGTGCCCAGCGGGGATGACCGTGGGGCGGCCTTTCGGGGCGCCTGCAGCGTCCTGTGCCTCAGCTCCAGCTTCTGAGCCCATTCTCCGCGGAGCCTGGGACAGTGGGAGTTTTGGCACTTTGAGTCACCTTGCCAGAGCTGTGTGACAGCCAAGCCTTATCCGTCGGCACCAAACATGTGTGAGCACAGCTGTCCCCTCCCTGGGATGTGTCCCCACCCAGCCTGCATCTGTGACCTGGTGAGGCCTCAGAGACAGGGTCATGTCTGTCATGGAGGGTCTCCCTCAGGACTGTCGCCCCAGAGGGAAAGCACTTTGCCCCAGGAAGCAGCTTCTGGAAACTTCTGAGCCCCAGAGAGACTGAACCACATCCCAGACACTCTGCTTGGCAAGGGCCTGGCTGTCGCAGAGGCACGTGTGCTCAGGAGGGCAGGACATGGTTGGGGGGGTGGGGGGGCCGAGGTTGGCCTGGGCCCTGCGGGTGCCGCCCTACTTCCTCTGTGCGCTCCTGTCCACCCAGAGTGACCACCTTGGGGGGGCAGCATATGCTGCTGCCACAGCGCAGGGCAGGGTTGGTTGGGACACGGGGATTGCCAGGTCCAGGGGTCCAGTCTCCCCCAGCCCTGGACGTCTGCCCACAGACAATGACCACCTGGTGCCTCCCGAACTGAGGGTGCGGTTTGGCTTCAGAGGGTAGGGGTGGGTGCCTGGCTCCGGCTGACCTCTGGGGCTGGTGGCAACTTGGTAAAGGCACCCACGCATCCAGGGGCCTGAGTGAGCAGCAGGCAGTTAGACCGGGACAGCAGTGCCCACGAGGGGGTGGCCCCACATGTGAGGGACGGCCACCATCCCACCCCTTCACCAGGCCCTGGCTGCTGACTGACTGCCCCAAGGCCAGACATTTAAAAGGAGATGACTTCTGGGAACTGTGGTGCCTGTGGGGACGTTCTACAGTGGCCGCCATTGTCCAGGGAACAGGGCGTGTCCTGGCTGTGGTCTGTGTTCCAGATCACCAGCCACATCTTCCCAGACAGGCGCAGAATGTCCTGCCCCACAACCCTGTCCCCTCAGCCCAGGACTGGAGCCCATACCGAGCTGGAGCCAGAGGCCCCCTCACTGTTGGACCCAGAGTCCACTCCTGGGACCTGCACCCCTAGGCAGAAGACCCAGAAGGTTCCAGAGCCTGATGGCACAAGAGGACAGGGACAAGCCCTGAGACCCTAGGAGCTGGGGTGGGGCTGCACCACGTGGAAAGGATGGCATCATGGCCCCCACACAGTCCCAGCTGGGGCAGAGGTCCTGAATGGCACAGCCCATCCCACAGCCAGGGGACAACAGGTGGGGGAGGGGCCAGCACAGCAGCCAGACCCCTGGTGGCTGGAAGGTCAGTCGAGCTGGATCAGAACCCTCTTCCCAACCTGCTCCCGGGGCAGCAGCTGCTGCTGCTATTTGGGGAAGAGGCTGTGGCCACTTTGGCCTTACTGGCCATCCAAGTCCTTGTCTAGGTGTGAACTATGTGCTAATCTGCCCTCTCAGCCGTCTCTGGGATCAGATATCCTGGGTCTGCTTGGGGTTACCCAGGAGGCCCCCTCAGCACCAAGGTCCTTGGGCGCGGCTGCAGAAAGAAAGGGGTTGGTGCTGGGTCGGCAGCCACGCACGTGTCTGGGAAGGAGCAGCGCGAACACTCGACTCTGACTCTCGGTCCTGCTGTCAGTGGGAGCAGTTGTCACAACCTCAGACCAAAGCAGGACACGCCCCCACGACAAGGGAGTGTGAGGACGGAGGGGTGGGGGACGGAGTGGGGGATGAAGTGGGTGGCACCGCAGGGTGTTCCTCTCCCCACACACTCCACGCTGGGGTAGATGCTGAGTTAATGTGGGCTGCATTCCCAGTGGAGAGTGTCTTCACCTGCGACATGAAGTCTGGGCCTGACGCTTTTGTTAGGGGGTTGGGGGCCTGAGTGCTTGAGCGCGGAGGCCGTGGTAGCCCCTCCACCGCCCACCTGCCCACCTGCCCACCTGCCCACCTGTCCAGGGCGCTCTGGCGGACACGCTGGTCCTCGCTCTGTAGCTGCTGTGCGTGCAGCCGGACCTTCTTCTCCCAGAACGCCTTCAGCCCTTCTGCATCGCAGGCCACGCGCCCTGGATGCTTCACCGTGGAGCCTGCGCTCATCGCCTGGAAGAGGGAAAATCGACAAGGGCGCAGCCGTTCGCGCTGTGACCTGAGAGCGCAGGAGCGCCAGCAGTGAACAGTAAGGGCGCCGGTTCAGCCCCAAACGCTGGACTGTGTCCGGCTCGCTGAGTCCTCAGCGGCACGTTTGGTAGAATGTGGTGACGTGAGGCGGACGGAGGCTCACGTCCAGCCAGCTCTCGGGCACTGAAAGGACCGTGCTATCAGGACACCGGCGGTTTCAGAGCCAGACACCGGGCCGAGGCGAGTTGTGACTGAGGAGCCGCTCCCACCGCCCCTTTGCGGAGAACTTGTCCCTGTAACGCCGTATTGGGAGCCCTGGGGCAGCTGTCCGCGCCTCTCCGGGTCTCCCGAGTGCGCCCACCTGCCCCCGCCCTGCGCGGACGCGCTTTGCTCCCTCGGAAGAGGCGATCGGAAGACCCGGGGCCACCATCCGGAGCCTGAGGCCCCTGGTTCTCCGAATGAAGGCGGTGCCCACTGTCTGCTGCGGCCCGAACCCCGCGCTGTGCGTGAATCTAGCCCTTCGGGGCGCGGGCGAGCGCGCTGGGCTCAGTCACTGCTGGTCCCGGGATGGGAAGAACGCGCTGGCGGTCCCCGGGCGGGGAGAAACCTCTGCCTCGGACGCACAGGAAGGTCCCGGAACCGGCTCAGGCAGCGCGGAACCGGGACCGGGAGCCTGTTCCCCACGCGCCCCGGGACGTCCAGTCGGTGCGGCTGCGGAAGCAGCGGCGCCGGTCCGGGGGCCGGGAAGACCGAGAGGAGAGGGTCCTCAGAGGGCCGCAGAAGAACACCGCTCGTGGGCCCCTCCGCCTTCCTTCCAGACCTTTCCAGGCGCGCCGCTTCCCACGAGGCACCGAGGTCCGCGCACGTCGGTGTCTGTGCGGAGTGGGCGCTGCCGGCGAGTTAAAGGAACGAAGACCCGGCCGAGAGGGGCGCGGACGCCGCGGGCGGACGTGGCCCCGCCGCTGGCCGGGGTCTCGGCGAGAACCTCCCGAGAGGAGCGGGTTCACTGAAACCGAGTGGAAACAAAGCCGAGACCAGCGGCTCCTGGCGCAGCCCCCGACCCTCCGCGGCGAGACACAGCAGGTGAGTGGGGCGGGGAGCCAGCGGAGGCCCAGCCAGAAGACACCTGAAGGCAGGTGTGCAGTGGACGGGCGACCGTCGGCTGCTTCTCACCAGGGCCTTTTCATCTGAAACCTGAGTGGGAAAAGATACAAAGTTAAAATCCCCTCAGACAGCTTACTTTTCAGTTGCTTTTCAGCCAAATTGGGGACCTTCTGGGGGTGGCGTCCTGCGGTGCGCGCCCAGGTGACTCCTGCCGCTCCCCCTTATATGGGTTTGGCGCCCGGCGCTCGGCGTCAGCTCGGAGCTGGGAACGCGGACCCGCCTTCCGCCGCGCGCGGCCTGGAGACGGTGCGGCCCGGCGGGCACGTCCCCGCGGGCGCGCGTCCCTCCGCCCCGCGTCCGGAAGTGCGGAGGGCAGCTCGGCGGGGCTCCTGTGCGCGGCTCGCTCCCTGCGAGACTGCGGTGCCGACGGGAGGAACGCCATCTCTCCGCGGCCGATCCCGAGAAACCTCGGAGGCTGGGGCTTTTACGCAGCGCGCCCGCCCACCTGGACTTTAACGGGCTTGTGCGGTTGTCCGCGGCGGGGCTCTGCGAATAGCGCGTCGGGACGCTCGGGGCGGGCTGCGGGGGGGTCAGCAGCCCTTTGCTCGTTGTTCAGCACGTCGCGAGGTGTTTACACGGAGCGTCTGTTCCTTGTGTCGTCTGAGAACCGGCGCTAAGGAGCGGATTCGGGAGAACGCGTTCGGCCCTCCGTCGACTCTTTAACCCTTCTGTCTCCTGAGCGTCCCGGTCCCGCCCACGGACCAGGACCACCGCTGGCACCGAAGAAAGTGATCTGTGACGTTCTGAGGAGGCTTTTCCCGCCCCAAACCCGCAAACTGAACAGGTGGTTGGTCGAGTGTCTGCGGAGAGCTGCAGACGGGCCCTCCGCTCCTGCCGCCGGGGCTCCGACCGCTGGGACTCCGTGCGACCCGCCGTCCTGGGCTCTGTCTGCCCGTGTGGCCGCCTCCTGGGCGCCCCAACCTCAGCGCCTTCCTGCCCCCCCCGGGACGTGGTCCCCGCGTTCTGCGGCGACAGCGCCCAGATGGTGCAGGAGCGGAATCCTGGGGCAGGGTAACAGCCCGCCAGTTCCCGCCTCGGGGAGGGGACGGTGCGGTCTGACCGGGGGCTGGGGCGGCCGGGCGCTTGTTCCTGGGGAGATGGAGACAAGAGGGAACGCACAGCGGACTCGCAAACCTGACGCAGAACCGCGAGCGCAGCGTTTCTCCAGCACCCGCCGCGCACATGGGGCGTCCTGAGGAGGGTGTTGACCGCAGGCCAGGGAGACCGAGCCCCGGGCTTTGGGGAGACGCTGCCTTTCTCCCCCGGCTGTGCCCAGCTCTGGGCACCTGGGAGCGGGCGAGGACGTTAAGCGGGGGCCGCTGTGAGGGGCCGAGATGGTGGGTGGTGGGGTCCCTCAGGGTCCCTCACTGGCTCCTGGGGACAGCACAGGCAGTGCTGGAATTAAGACGCGGGCACTGGGTGCCAGGGGGTGTCTCCCGAAGGTCTGGAGGTGCAGCAGGCTCTTCGGACACACAGATGCCAGCTGCACCATGGCTGGTGGAGCCTCCACTTCCTCCCTTTGGACTTGTCATGGGGGCTGCAAGCTGCCGGCCAGCGTGCGGGGAAGTGGGAACTGCGCTCAGAGCAGGGCACCTTCCCCCATGCGGACCCCCCCTGGGGCGCCCTGTGCCCCGCCCTCCGTGGGGACAGCAGCTGTCCCTGTGCTCTGACACAGTCCCCCCCAGGAGTCACCAGCTGACTTTGGTGACAGGAAGTGGCTGTGGGAGCAACAAGGCACGTCCTTCCTTCCAGAACCCTCCCACTGTGTTGGGGGACCCTGGCCTGGGAGGGGTGCCTCCAGTGAGTCTTAAACTGTGGGACACCTGCAGTGGGGTGGGGCAGGGTGGGGCGGGGCAAACTGCTGTCCCACTCAGGGCTGCCCAGGCCCTGCTGCCTGCCAGCTGGTGGCCCGTCAGCCCAGCCCAGCCCCGTTCTACAGCCTGGCCTCCAGCTGCAGCGTCAGTGCCTGTGGCCCACACAGGGTCACAGCTCAGCAGCTCAGAGTGCATCTGCTGGCAGACCCCTCCCCCCGGGTTTTGATGCAGGGACGTGTCACCGAGTTTCTTTTATTTGGTCAGCACACTCGGCTTCTGCTCGGAGCTCCATGGGGCTGGAGAACACAGATGCCACCGGTGCCCCTGCTGCCCACTCCAGGGTCCATCAGCTCAGTGCTCCCGCCCCCATCCTGCATTCCCACATTCATTTATAGGTCTGCAGTCTCTGGGAGCTCATGTCCCTGTAGAAAGAACTTTCTAGATGAGACATCTGGTCGACCAGAGACCCTGGCCATGGCCCCCCTCTCCCACACTTCTCTACAGATGAGGTGGGTGGCCTCCCTGAGCCTGGCCCCCTGGGCTGTGTCATGGTGCTCTCACTGCGGCCGGGGACGGCCCTGTGCTCATGACCCCGGGTTCCTGTCTGCAGACGTTGCACCTGCACCTGTACCTGAAGGACTCTGAGGGACACCAAGGCAAGTGTCCTGTGTGACCACTGGAGTTGCCGCCTGGTAGCACTTGCTCCTCGAGTTCTTTCTTGTTTCTCCTGCAGAGGAGTTTGGTCCTCCAGGCGGGAGGGGCTGGGGATCTGGGCCAGAGAAAAGAGGGTTCCACCCTCTCTGCCTCCAAATCTCAGGGCGGGTAACTCTGCACAGGATGGGGACAAGGCTCAGAGGCCCCCGGCCAGACCTGGCCCCCCTCCTCCTGGGTTGCCTTCCAGAGATGTCGCTGCCATACAGGGTGGAGGGCACGGCCGGGACGCACTGCACAGCCTACATCAGAGCCCACACCTGAGCCTGTGTGCAGCCTGAGTGACCAGGCTGGGCCTACTGAAACATGATGGAGTAAGAACTGCTTCTGGAAACCGGATTGATGGTGGAGACACTGAATGTGTAAACCAGGGGTGTCCAGCGCACATGCGGCCCAGGATGACTGTGACTGCGGCCCAGCACAAAATCGTAAGCTTAAAGTATTATGAAATGTTTTGGTTTTCGTTAGTGTTTGTGTATTTGATGTGTGGCCCAGGACAACTCTTCCTCTTCCAGTGTGGCCCCATGAGCCCAAAAGGTTGGATGGCCCTGCGAGAGCCATGGTGCGTAGAAAATGTAACGGACTTTTTGGCCAGCCCGGTTCTCAGCCTCTGCTCCGATCGTCTCGCAAGGACACGCTGGGTCTCCGGGGCACCGTGCCCACCCCAGCTCAGCAGGTCTCACATGCCCATCGCGGTGGGACCCTCTAGTCTCTCACATGGGGCCTTTCCCTGAACGAACAGGAAGCATGTATAGCTAATTTGACAAGACCCCTATGCTCTCAGAGAGGGACCCCTGTCCACAATCACAGAACCTGGAGCTGAAGTGACGCGACCTCTTACTCTGGCAGGCGGGCCCCTCCG